>BGPR01001432.1:28442-113433 GCA_013235015.1 Araneus ventricosus
TCCATCAAAAATAATAGGCACTTTTACTCGAAATACAAGTAAAGCAAAGGTGATGTAAAATGAGGAGTATATAGCCAATCATTAAAGGGTACTTAACCTTTAATTACAAAGTCGAGATCAATAAATTTTAATCATCCTGCTGAAAAGTTGAAATATGTGACAGTTCTGAAGATACGCAATGTTTGTTTTAGTAAAAATGATGAAAACAAGGTTATAACTGAGTAAAGTTCTATTGACAATAACTATTAACACAATTGTGTACAAATGTACAGTTTTGTAGAGTCACTACATTAAGGAGTAAATTGAGCAGTATTCTATATGGTGAGACATGCTAAAGTAAAAAAAAAATAAAATAGTAACTGTTCAGTGGGTAATGACAAAGTGAGCAAAAAGAATAAAACTGGTCAGTGCCTTTCCGACAGAATCATGTTACTGAGTAAACAGTGTTGGGTAACTTGGGTGGAGGAATAATTTTGTGAGTGTCGTACCATTCAAAATATATAATCTAATTCTCAGAATTGAAAAGGCGTAAAATGAGAAGGAGGCGAAGAGAATAAAGAACACAAAATGCATTGTTATTAAAAAGAAAAATTAAAATAAGAATTAGAGGACTTATTTTGTTAGATGGAAAATTTATTTTAAGTTCACGTGAATAGTAAAGAGTTTGTAAATGTGCCCCAATTAGTGTCATGTATGGAAAGAGCCTATGCATCGTAAATAGTGGACCCTCTCTGCTCATCTCACCAAATATTCTCCGGCAGGTGGAGGAGCCGCTGCATGTACCAGCCCCGAAGAGCAACCGTGAAATGGCTGTCAGGCTGATATTTCCTTCCGCCAGGTCCAGCCCAACATACAAAACTGATGAAAGAAAAAAATGGCGTAGTTTAGGCTCTGCACAGTTGTTAAAGCTGAGCCCTAAACAACATACTAAAAAGTCATCGCTCGTAAGGACACATGCACTGAAAAGTTTAACGATTCCTGGTTCTTTTCCTTCTGTTTTTGACAATTCTAAAAAATCTATTCGCTTTTTGAGAACGCTATTCTTTTTGTTTGTTAGGAATTTTCAATAAATGAAAATAGATAATATGATCTTTTGTGCTTATTTATATAGGTATAGTCTGGAGCAGAGAGTAGGGATAAATGGACAGTTCTGACTCACTTTGACCTCTAACCCCCTCCCGCCGCCAACCACCACCAGCTCCCCTCTCGACCACGAGTTTCCCTCCCGACCACGAGCTCCCCTCCCAACCACCAGATCCCTCCAACCAATTCTTGATAAGGAATTACTTACTTTTTGTCTTTCTTTCGGACTTGAATTTTTTTTAGTGTTTTTAGGGACTTAGGAATTTCCTCGGCTTTTGTGCAATTCGAATTGATCCTTTCATTCTCATTTTATTTCAACAGCTTAGTATTTATTTTCATTTTTAATTTAATTAAATCTTATTTTTTTCTTTTTTTTCATTTTTATTTTTTTGTATCCGAATAAATTTTTCATTTGTTTTCAGGAAAATTTCAATATCTTATCTATTTTTTTCTCTCTTAATAATTTAAAAATGATTTCTTAGTCGCTAATTCTCAAAAATTTTTTTTAAAAAATAAATCAGTTTTATAAGAATATATTCTTCTAATGAAACAGCTTCGATTTATT
This sequence comes from Araneus ventricosus, assembly GCA_013235015.1. Lineage (NCBI taxonomy): Eukaryota > Metazoa > Arthropoda > Arachnida > Araneae > Araneidae > Araneus > Araneus ventricosus. The sequence continues at coordinate 30,091 of BGPR01001432.1, forward strand.
TTTCTAACGCGATTCAACTTCACTCTTCGTTTTGAGCTTCTTTTTCAATTAACAAACGCGATTATAGAATATTCTGTCAATAAAATATCAGAGCAATAAAAATATCTTTGGTTTGAATAAGTTAGTGAAATAAAACTTGAATTTTTTTTTTTTTTTTTACTGTTTGGGGAATAACAAAATGTCAAACGCTTTTAAAGTTAAGTGGAAATTCGAATTATTTTCTTAAACGTGGAAGTGTTGGCATTATTCTTACAAACTCACGTTTTTCCATTCCGCGTTTTAATTCCTTTAATATGGATCAAATAAATAAATTTAGCTTCAATAATATCTACTGAAAAAGTTCCTTTTTTTATTTAATCCATAAAGATTGTTTGTGATTTACTTCGAGTAATGATAAAAGAGAATTGCATTATACCTCATGTGTCAGTGATTATTTTATCTTTAAAGTTTAGAGAATATTCGACATTTCAACATAGATAATTCTAATCACAGGTTCTTTTACATTAATCCTACATGAAGCATTCTTATAATCCAATGTTTCCGTCTATCAACCGATTGTCGCATTTTCTTCTGTCTCACTTAAAGTGGATCTTATGGAAAACGTGTCTAATTAAGTTCTATGATAAGAAAGCTATCACGCTATCCTTTTCCATTATAATCTCGTTTATATCTTTTAAGTTTCAAAATGTTACAAGTCATCGGTTTTATTATACTTGCAAGGCTATGAGTATTTCATCTGTAAATGTGCTATCGGAAATAACATCTTTCAACATTGCCTTAAGAAAATGGATTACTCACTGTCACATGCTAATCACGCACGTCATTCTTGACGACGTTTTATTTAGATAAAAGATATATCATTGACTGTCGAATTGCTTAAATAGTGACACACATGGGGAAAAAGTTCATTCTGCCTCTTTCCTTTGATCACATTTTTAAAATGGAGTCAAGTGAAGGCGCTTTGCAAAATTATGCTTTACTTTCGCAAGTTCTCATTATTCCAGGTTGGGGTTACATAACGGTCGATCAGCTGGATTCACCCTTCGAAGATCACGATAATCAGCTCTATTCTTGCACATTATGCAACGAAACTTTTGCTCTTCCCATTAGCTTGAAAAAACATCAAAGACTCAGGCACGGAAACATTAATCACAGTAGTTTCAAATGTAAACGAACTTTTAAAAATTTTAACAGTCTGAAACATCATATTGTGGTGCACAACGATGATAACGATGGTAATTCAAGGAATAAACGACAGAGACGAAGTTCATCTCCACAACCAGGTCCCTCCGGTCTTCAATCGGGTGGTGATGGTAAAAGAAGAAGATCCCGAACCGCTCTGAACACTTTTTAAACTTTTAACTTTTCCGCTCAAAATGTGAAACATGTCTTTTGGACGAGTCACCCGAGGAGAAAGTGAAAAATGGCTTCGAGAAAATCAAGGCATCATGTGAAGAATTCGAGACTTGAGATAGTGGATGGGTGATTGATAAAATTCTATTCCTCGAAGTCAACACCTGTGTTTATTATCCCCTTGCTGCATCCACTTATATTCCTCTGCCATCAGCTATAGCGAAGAAAAAAGCTGTAATCAACATCAATATCTCCGATAATAAGTGTTTCCTCTGGTGTGTGTCAGCTGCTCTTCATCCCGTTGAAAAAAAAAAGCTGAAAGAACAAGCAAACATCTTCCATTCGTAAATGAGATGAATTTGGACAATATTTAATTCACCACTCCTCTATCCCAAATCGACAGATTCGAAAAATTAAACAACGTTTCAATCAACGTGTTCGGATTCGATGGTGAAATCTTCCCCCTGAAAATCATAGCAGCGGGAAAAGAGAAGCATATTAATCTGCTTCTGATTTCTGTTGGAGAGAAGAGACATTATACACTCATTAAAAATATGAGTTTGCTGTCAGATTTAATAAAGCATGATGGTGAGCGATTTTACTGCGATTACTACCGTTATCGTTTTTCTAGTGAAGAAAGACTCATGAATCATCAACTCAAATGTCAGAATCATGTGATTTAAAAAATTAGAATGCCCACCGAGAAAGAAAAATGGTTACAGGTCAACAATTATCGGTTCCAGTTACCAGTGCCCTACACCATCTATGCAGATTTCGAGTGTATTCTCGAAAAAGTTTCTTCCTGTGAGATGAACCCGGAGATATCCTCAACACAACCTATCACTAGACATGTTCCCTGTGGCTTCGCCTATGTTGTTGTTGGACCCAATGGCCGAATGGTTAGACCTCCTACCGTCTACCGAGGAGAAGCTGCGGTCATCGAATTTTTGAAAAATTTAATCGAGGAAGAAGAATGGATTCTCCGAAACATAAGGGAAGTGAAACCAATGGTTTTCACTGCTAAGGACAAGAACAATTTCCAAGCAGCCGTGAACTGTTGGGTTTGCGAACAGCCTTTGGATGGGGATAGAGTCCTAGATCACGATCACCTGACAGGTACTTATCGAGGAGCTGCCCACAACAGTTGCAACCTAAATTTCAAAATCGTAAGTCATATTCCTATCCTGATTCATAACTTGAAAAATTATGACCTCACATTTTTTCATGCAAGGTATAGGAAAATTTAAGGATCATAGAATTGAATGCATTCCCCAGAACACAGAAAAGTTCATTTCATTTTCATTTGGATCCCTTCGTTTCATTGACTCTTTCCAGTTTCTGAACACTTCCCTGGAAAAACTGGTCTAAAATTTAAAACCTGATCAGCTTCGTCTCTCCAATAATTTTTTCAAAACGAAAGCGTAATCCATGGTAAGAAAAGGATACTACCCTTATGATTATTTCAATTCATTTGCTAAATTTGATGAAACTTGCCTCCCACCCATGTCAGCCCTTTTCAGTAGTTTAACAGATGAGGAGGTATCTGACGACGACTATAAATATACTCACAGGATCTGGGACATTTTCAGCCTTCAATCTCTCAATGGCGGCGCGAACCCACCCCCCAGGACCGGCGACTTTTAGTTTGTTCATCATAAACCCCGCGAGAACATTTGTACCATTTTTCAAAGCTATAGGATTTCTTTGTTTTTCTTGAAACCCTTTGTTGACTGGTTTACCGTGGGATAAAATCCGGAACTAAAATAAGGCTATATTAGCCTTCTTGGTTGCTTCAGGCGGATTTTAGATTTTTTGTGGTATTCGAGAATTATTTTTGTTAACCCGGCACAAGCTAAGAATCCCGTTCTGGAGCATACGCCGGAGAACAAACCTTCCTTCCAAACCTTTTTACAAATCCATCCATTTCAGACAAATCTTCTCGGAAACTATTAAAGCTAGAAGAAACATCCAAGCAGGTAATTGTAGGGAATTTTCCGCTCTTTAATTTGCAGTATCTAATGTAATTTAAAATTTAATAGTTTTTTGAGACATTCAAGAAAAACTAAGACGGGGGGACGAAATCCAAGATTGTAGCGGGATTTAAGACCAATTTTCTCGAAAACTATTAAAGCTAAAAAAAAAGTAAATAAAACCAAATATTATTAGAAAATGCCATTGTCTTTAATTTGTTGTGTTACATATAATTGGAAATTGAATAGTTCTCGAGATATTTAAAACCAAACTAAAAAGGGGGCAAAAATCCAAGATGGCGACAACCTTTGAGACCCATTATCAAGGAAACTACGAAACTTAAAAGAAAAACAAGATCATGCGTTTGTAGAGAATTTTACGCTCTTCAAATTGATTATGATATATATGTGAAAAATGAATAGATTTTGAGACATTAAAAAAACTAAAAAATGGGCATGAAATCCAAGATGGCGGCAGACTTTGATATCTATTATCTCTGAAACTACTAAAGATGGATGAAAAATAAAAGTATGTAAATGTAGTGAATTTTACGCTCTTTAATTTGTTAAATTAATTGCAAGTTGAATAGTTTTCGAGATATTTAGAAAAAACTAAAAACGGGGGATAAGGGGGATGAAATCCAAGATGGTGGCGCGAGCTCCCTCCCAAGGATCGGGAACTTTTACTATGTTAAACGAGAGACCGTCGAGAACATTTGTACCAATTTTCAAAACTATATGATTTTTTGTTTTTCTTCAATCCCTTCGCTTATTGTACTATCAATTAAGATTTTTTACAAATTCATCCGTTTTGAGATCAATTATCTCAAAAACTATTAAAGTCTGAAGAAAAATGAAAGTGCTTATGTGTAGGGAATCGAACTCTCTTTAATTTGCTAAATCACTTGTAATTTGAATATTGAATAGTTTTCGAGATATTCAAGAAAAACTAAAAAGGGGGAGGAAATCCAAGATGGCGGTAAACTTTGAGATCCATTATCTCCAAGACTATTAAAAAGCTGGAAAAAATAAAAGTATGTATTTGTAGGGAATTTTATGTTCTTTAAAACGTTAAATAACATGTAATTTGAAAAGTTTTCGAGATATTCAAGAAAAACTATAAAAGGGTGGATGAAATCCAAGATGGCGGTGCGAGCTCATCCCCCCCCTCCCGGAACGGGGACTTTTAGTATGTTCATCATAATCCCCTCTAGAACATGTGTACCAATTTTCAAAACTACATTATTTTTGGTTTTTTATAAATCCTTCGATTACTGGACTATACGTTCATGCCACGTACAGTGGTGACGAAAATTGCAGACACATTTTAAAATTCATTTAAGATTTACAAATTTTTTCGAATGTCTGCCAAAAGGCTACAACATTTTTCCTTAAACTTCGATCACGTAGAGAATGGGCTTGAACTCACATTTAACATTGAAGACTCGCTCACGAAGGAATTTAGGGGGACCGCCCGGAAATGGATGAAAAAAATGATTTCGGTTGACCCCTTTTTACAGAAAAGCTGATAAAGATTTCCAACTTTCATCAATGGTTTTCTTTGGTGTGCTCAATGCTTATGTGCATATTTGAGAAAATAACACGTATATAAAAATATTCAATTTGTGCTCGTTAGATTTTCTTACTTTCTACACGCTTGCAATCTTCATACGTTGCATGATGTTTCCTTACGGCGTGTGTTCATAAAGTGTTATCAGAAATAATCAATGAATGAAAATTGTATTTATAAAAAAATATGTGGAATAATAATACTTACACTACAATAAAAAAATTCATCATCTTTTCCCCAATAACTTCTAACATTACATGTATGCACACTGGTATCCAAAAGTTAAGCACAATTCTTAAAGTGCAAAAAATTTTGGAGTATCTATAGATACAATAGTTCGCAATCATTTGGAGAGAACCATGGGGCATAAATCGCCGGAACTCATATTTTACAGTGACGATTCGGTCAGAAAGTGACGAAGACGAAAATATGAGTTATTTAGAGAAAATATTTCAAGTTCACAAATTGATAGACACATGACTCACAATGCCAGTCCGAATTTTAGTCATCATTGAAATGTCACCATATACCAGATGGGACAGGGGTGAGAAGAGGCACGTGCTGTCAACTCGTATTTTAACTATTCTGCAAGGTTTCTGCATTCCATCGTTCACAAAAATGTCTACATTCCTAATTAACTTAGTAACTTAAGCTTGAATATGCGACGCACAGTGGGATATTTGACGAATATGGGCGGCCAAAATTATTTTTCGGTTTTAAACTAATTTAAACATATTAGTTAGTAAATTAATGAACTTTTTGCAGAAAATATTGCTTTATAACTTAAAAATAATTGATACTTCATAACTTCATAGTTATATACAGGGTGGTCATAAAGTAACTTGTCCTATTTAGAGGCTTCTGGGGCGCACTGCATTTAGAGTATCAAGACGAGATTTTGGATCTAAGTATTATGGGATATGCGCTTGCGATTTTATAGGTATAGAATGTACCACCTCTTATGGTTTCGGTTACAGTTAAAAACATTATAATTTTTTCAATGGCAACCAACACCTTAACTTTTTTTATTATTAATGAATATATCATCTTGATATTCTGAATGCAGTGCTGACCAGAGGCCTCTAAATAGACCCGGTTATCTTATGATCATACCTTGTACATTGAACAAAATTAATAATATTACATTAATTATATTTACAGAAAAGAAATCGGAAAAATAACAAATAATTGAATAAATGATAAAAATAATTGAATCATTGTGTAACAAATTAGTTAATAATTCATAAGGAAGGTCATTAGTTAATAATTCATCAATGATTTATCATCGTCTGATGATAAATCATTGATGTCATTATCTGTTTCTTCATGATCGGAGTCCTCTTCATCAAGAACTTCAGAAAATTCCATTGGCAGTAACATCTCTAAAGTCTCTTTTAAGAATGATTTTGACTTTTTCCTCATCGTGGGTCTCATACTCATCAACACTGGGTCCGAACTCAAAAACTATCTTTTGAGAACATCCTCATAACAAGAAAGTCTGGAAAATTTTCGGGCTCAATTTTGACGAAATGATCGGAAATGTTTGCTGAGTGCTTCCGCCGCTTCTTCTGACAATTGGCCTATTGGTAGTATAGCATTTTCTATTACAATCGGACCATGAATTAAGATCTTGTGCATAGTAGGCGACATTGGGTACCATGGATATAATTGCACGTAGAGCTCAGATGTTTCTTCTGTATATTCTTTGAATTTTTGTAAATTAATCTTGTGGCCACTGGATATGGTTTCTAGGATTACTTTAAAACGATATATTAAAGCAATCCATCTGATCTTTAAATGATATTTAAAATGGGAGAAATTGTGCTTTTTTCTAAAATTTCATCGTCATCAAAGGTATCACTTTGAAGAAGATAATTTTCCAGTTTAGTTTATCATGTATATTTGGTAAATTTTGTTGTTGCATAATGTGGAATAACTCTCTTCGAATCATTACTTTGACACCCGATGACCCTAGAGTAAAATAGAAGCAAATAAGTGCATAGTAAATATATGCAATTTAGATATCTAAATTTTGAACCTCTTTTCTAAAAAAAAAAAAAAATCGCACGACTGTGTGGTAACTTTTTACAAAAACATAAGCAACTTTGACTCGACTTCTTTTTAGATAACTAAATGTTGACAAAGAACAATTTCAGTATTTTTTGAAAAATCCTAAAAAGAGATCAAATGGATTGAACGCAATGTTTTAAGTAATATTTATAATTGATATAACTTTATTCCAATCAAAATGTCTGAAAATTACACACATATGATCGTTCTGAAAATATTCATAACAATTTTCTTTAAATTGCAATTCATATCAAAAATAAGAGATTAAATGCAAAGTAATTGGAATGCCTACTGGAAAATTTGGAATGTTTGAAATCCCTTCATTTCAAAAATTGGGCAAATCAGGGGCTAATTTAAACAAAAACACAAACATAAAGGTCAAAATTTATTGATACAAAAAAAAAATTAGCGTGGAAATGTTTGGAAATATAACAAAAATCTTCGAGATTTCGCAACATGCAAAAAAATTTTTGAAAAAAAATGCGTTATTTTCAATTACTTTTGCAATTATTAAAACTAATTTTTTAACAATTCAAATCCATAAAAAAAAACATGAACACATACCTGCCTCATCATTATCCATAACTGTTAGATTTTAATTACATCTAGAAATGAAGGTATTCACATTCGAAAATGGAACGTTTGAAGCAACAACTATTTGACGCAGGATACACTTCACACAACACTCCAGTTTAAGCTAATAATACAGAGGTCAAGGTCAGTTAAGAGAGTTAAAAATGGTATCACGTGATTCCCCAGTTATTCAGCTTTAAAATGTATACATCCATTCGATCCTGGTCTGTAGTTTATAAAATCGACTTTTGGCGCCCAGATTCGTCAAATATCCCACTGTGCGACGTTCAATGTCCGGGCTAGGAGGATAAAAAAAATCCAGTTAATCAATAAGTAGAACACAGTTATTAAATAAATACAAAATAATGAAAAAAATATGCATTAAAAGAAGAATAGAAAAAAAGAGGAAATTCGTGTTCATGAGAACAATTTGGGCGAACAGGATAAATCTGAAGCGATGTTGTTGTTTCATGTCCGCCATGTTGGGAGAACAGGATAAATCTGAAGCGATGTTGTTGTTTCATGTCCGCCACGTTTTCAGAGAGACAAAGCATGAGGCCAGATTGAACCACTACTGAAACGAAATAATAAGAAGCGCGCACTGCATTTAATTTTATGTGTTGCATCTTATAAATCTGACATTTTTTTATTGTGAGAATATTGTCTGAGATCTAAAACACAAACTCGTACTCTCACTATTTAAAGCTAGATTTTTGTAGTCAGAATATCCTTCATGATTTCCGGTGCTGAAGTTAAGTTTTTTTTTTTATATATCGGAATCCCAAAAACTACAATGTTTGCTTTTTTAAGTTTCATATATTTTCCCAATACAAACAACACAATAAAAAGTTTTAGAATAGAAATATATAAAAAGACAGCACACTCATTTACAAATAATTTGCAAAAGATTTATCAATTAACGTCTCAAAATATTGACAGGAATGACTTTTTAAACGTAATTTGCCATCATCAGTTCTCATGTAATATTGTTTTCTTTCTTTCATTTTGATCGGTTTAGGAGCTCTTCCTCGCATGCTCCAAAAAATGCTGCAGTCGATAACAATAAAAACATTGTTGGAAATTGTACTTGAAAACACTTTCAAAAATTAATTAAAATTAAACAGAATGTTGAATGGAAATGAAATTGATGTCAATGAAAAGCTAATTTTTTAACTTTAAGATGATGTTAATACGGTGTTGTTTGATGTTAATATGGTGTATGCTTTGAAGTTGTTGCAGAAAACCTTTAAAATTCAAGGTAATATTTAACTAATTAAAATTCTAATAAAAATTACAAAAAATCCTTTTTGGTGAGCACCTACTACCTAAGAAGCAACCCCCTGCTGAATTTCAAGTTTCTAGTCCCAGTAATTTGAGAGATTCGTTGATGAGTGACTTTCTCTTTTATATATATAAAATCTGTACAGTGTACATGATATTTTTATGTTTCCTATAATTAAGTTCTCAATGATGAAATTTATCTTAAAACTTATGCATTATTATTATTATTAGACAAACTTTGCTTTTTTTTTATAAATTTTTGAAACTCACGATGCATAATAAAAACAGACATTTATAAAGTACCGGCCTGTACTAAGATGTAAGAAAATATGAATAAGAGCGGATTTTGGATTGAAAAGGTAATTTCAATGGCACGGAGAGGGTATGAAATAAACAGTTAAAGATCTCCGGCCTGACGTTCCGGCATATTTGGCCGGATAGTTAGGACTCTATTTTATTTCAGTGTGAATGTTTTACTGAGGGTTTCATGTGAAAATAGACTAGATCACACGTTATATTACATTTCATATCCCATGCAAGCTAAGCCATATGATGTTTATGATTTTTTTGAGCTTCTAAACACCTACAATTCCACAATGGAACGCAAGGAAAGCATGAATAATAACAATTGTTTTGAACAGAAACTATCATTCCAGCATGCGTGAAGTAAAAAAAATCTCTCTCGCATACAAAAATTTAAATTAATAAATTAGATATTAATTAATTAATTATTACAAAATTCTGTGAACAGTAGATCTCGCGTCTGCTCCGCGCGGCCCCCCCGTCGCCGCCAAAAAAATTATCTATGGTCTGCGCTTCATCTAAGCCTTTAAAGGTTTATCCAATGTTTTCATTTAATTTTAAGACAGGCAGTATTGCTTCCAGGCGTCATAATTTGTCTCTTGAGGAGGTACCTTCTTTGTCCCCATTAATACGCTATCTTACAAAGCTATATTTACTGTCTTAAACCAATCAATGTACGATATTACACGTTGTATTAGGCGAAGTTTTACTTCCTGTATATAGAAAACAAATACTTTAACTTATTAATAAAGTTATATAAAAATGAGATGGAACAAATTTGAGAAAAAATTACCCTCGATAGTGGAAGTCGTCTTCAAATTTTTTTAACATAAATCAGTTGGTAAAATCGCTGAATAAACCTTCACGAAAAAGAAAAACAATAATAGATGGATCTAAACAGGAAAAAATAACTGTCAACATGGAACTATGATCTTATATCACTTTTTTTAATACGAAGTATTTGTACAAATATTTGCTTTTATCAGTATTAACAAAATTACAATTTATATCTGTTTTATCAGTTTTAATAAAATGAGAGGCGTCCCGAGGTAATTTTACCAACCGGGGAAAGCAACAATATGGCGCTCCCCAAGACGCATAACTAACGTATTTTTTATTAATTCTATTACGTCTGTATTCTAAATGCCAAACAAACTTTTACACAGAAATGTGCATGTTTAACCTACAAATATGACTTAATAATATTATGGTGAGAATTTTTGAACTTCAGATATATTTAAGATTATATAGGTTATTGGGAAAATATATTCAACAAATTTATTTAAAAATATTTTACTTTATTTTAAAACAGTATTAAAAGTTCTGTTCAAAAATTAACTTTTCTTGCTCTTTATCAGTATAATTTCTTCTCATTTTCAATGTTCTGCAAAAGGTGTCGTTCAACTGACATGGATGCTAAGCCAACTAGTCGCTCTTGAGATATAGTGGATTGCAGATACGTTTTAATAAGTTTCATTTTAGAAAAAACTTCTCTCGCCAGCAGCTACAGTTACTAGGAGTGTGTTAGAAAAATACTCAAAGTCACTATACGATTTTGAAAATTTTCCGCCAACCCTGTTCATATTGAAGTAAGTTAGAATCTCTCCAACAGCTGGTTACTTCATCTGGTAGTAGCATTAACGTGACTAATATTTCTTGGTGATTTCGGTTCATGTTCGTTAGTCAGGACGGTAATCTTAATGATGTAGATGGTTTTCAAACCATCTACATCATTAAGATTACCGTCACTAAAGGCCAAATGAAGGTCTTTGAGCATGCCTAAAATTTTATCGTGTTTTGCTTTCTTGATGTTAGATAAATACCAGTTTTTTTTTTATATGTAAGCGTTCAAAGCATTCCCGCAAAGAGTTCATTGTGACATCCAGAATAAAAATAAAAAAATAGAAGCAAAATGGAAGCTTTGCTTGATTCTTCTTTGGAGGACTGTGGTCATATCTCTACAGGGAGACAGTAAAATCAACAACCTTCTAGAGATTACGTCACTTCCTACGTATTGACGCCACTTCCTGTTGAAAAAGTATAAAAGCAAGCTCTCAAACCAATAGTAGTCAGTTACTCCGAAACTTCCGACTTGAAACCTTTCTCATTGAACTGGAAAAAACCCCAACGTAAACGACACCTTTCAAATTGACAAAATTAACAACTTTACTGTCAAAGTAGAGCATTATAGGAAAAAGCAGCGAGTTACTATATGCTACACCTGCTTGGCTTTACCATAGTGCCAGGAACTGCAAATGTAAGCCCCGTTGCATCAAATGCAATGGAACTCATGAAACTTGATTATGCCCGACTAAAAACAAAATAGAAAACCCGGTCTTCATTAATTGTAAGGAGACAGGACACCTCGCCTCTTGGAGAGGATGCCCAAAATATCCTGTTATGAAAAACAAAAAATCCCTCCTCTTATGCTCAGAAACTTAAAACAAACCTTCACAGACCCGAAATTACTCCCAATCCTTCCATTAACAAACCCATATTAAAGCACTTAAATCATTAATGATGCTTTTAAAAAATTTCCCAACCTAATCGAAATCAGTGAAAAAATCAAAACTGCGAAAAATGACTCCGAAATTGTTAGTCTTCTTCTCAAACTCTTTCATAACTAACTCCTCCCTGACTTGGTTCTCCCACCTCACCCTCTACACATCTGCTCTCCTCTGATTGGCTCCCCGACCAGCTTTATAAACTGGCGCCTCCCTTACTTTCCTCAGTCTGCCACGACCTCTGCTTCCATCAGTCGATCTCATGAGTACAACATGACTAGTATCATCAACAGGCATCACGGCAATGTATCGACCGCCTTGCCCCACCTATCTGTCATGACAGGAGGTAGCCCCCTGCGGGGCGGGTACTCCGTGTTTGCTCCGTGCTTACGTTGTAGTCAATAGTAGTCAGTTGAAGTTCTCTGCATAGCAGTAGTTACTCTTCACAGCAATAGCTACATCCAGCAACAACCACACAAGATCCAGATGGATCAGTTGGACGCTATTGAAAGTGCTGCGACTGAGATTTATTGGTGATCTCTGTTGCTGATTTATACAAGTGCTGTTCAGTTTTGTTAACTGTGCTTAGAGTTTTGCTAAAAAAAACTCCGCGGAATAAAGATTTATTTTTACTTTCTCGTATACGAAGAGAAAGTATTGTAATCGTCAAAAAATTCGAACTCGAGATTTTGACGAATCTCTACGTTTTAGACCTCCCTGAGTCCGAAAAACACAATTTGGAATTATGTCTGTCTGTCCGTCTGTCTGTGAACACGATTACTCGAAAACTATTAGAGCTACGGGGATGAAATTTGGTATGTGATCTTGATACATAATTTGTAGGTTTCTATCAAATTTTGGACAAAATCCGTCAACGGGAAGTCTGTCTGTATGTCCGAAGTCATGCGAACACTATAACTCAAAAACTTGAATAGCTAGATGGATAAATTTGGTACACAGTTTTATCGTTATGAATGTAGGTCCGTATAACATTTTGGGCCAAATTCGTCAACGGGTTGACTGTCTGTCGGTCTGTATAATCGCATACTTGTTAAGCATTCGTTTCAAAACTGTTCTCCATGCGCATGCGTACTTAGCAATCTCTGGTACCAAGCGGGAGGATTACGTCACTTTGTCCTTGAGACGGAGTTTGTCATCGATATGCTTTATCTCCTGTTTTGTTTTAGCTCGCTCGTATAATAGCGGATCTTCCTGGAGTGTGATGGAAAATAAATATTGCTAAGTTTTAATACATAGGCATCTCTTTTAATACGATTCTTCACTTAAATATTTTACAATCACTATAATCTGCAATGAAAAACCTTCTGATATTCGTTGCATTTTGGATTACAGTAGGTTCGATTTTTTTTTTTATCCACGCAAGGGGAGGGGAAATGACAAATTTTTGAGCAGTATACGAAAGTTTAGGGGGAGGCCACTCTCACTGGTTTTTTATCTTGCTTACATTCACATACACCCACCAGAAGATTTTTTAACACTGAAACGTTTAATTAACACTAGAAAGACGGGGAGCGGTCAGAATTCCAACGCTAGCATTTCCTTTCTTTATTCTTCGATTTCTTATTCGTTCACAGACTTTCCTAATTTTTCAAAAAGAAGATGTAAAAGAAAAAATATTAGTTTTCGCTCGTTATTATAGACACTTTGAATGCTTATCACTAGAAAGCCTGATTGCGATCATTTTGACCGCTAAACCTACATTACACCCTATGCTGTTTTTTCTACTTTATTTTTTGTTTTGTCTACTCTGTTTTTTACTCTTTTAATATTTTGCGAAGATTTGATGAGAAGGAATATGAATAAGAGCGAATGAAAATTGCAAGTCTCGGCAATTATTTTTGCATTCGAAACATCTGCTTTATTTAAATGACAGATATTCATTTCTTTGGATGTTCTTCGCCTGCTCGGTCATATATTATCTCACGTCTCGAAGAGCCATTGGTAAAAGAATGTTGTCGGAAATAGAAATTTTAAAAATATTGCATAAATTATCTGAAACCGATTCTGCTTCTGATGAAAAGTCTGATTTATCACAAGATGCATATATTTCTGGCAATGAAAGTGAACCAACTTTATCGGACGAAGGTTTTACAGAAATTGCACAAAATGTAAATTTTTTATCTTTAAGATGATGTAAAAATGGTTTTTGTGCGATAATAGGCTCGAGGTTACTATAGGAACACGTTAAAATTTAGGGTAATTTTTAATTAATTTCAATTCTAATTAAAATTTTCGAAAAATCCTTTCTTGGTGAGACGAAACCGCATGCCAAATTTCAAGTCCTTGTGGTTTGGGAGATTCGGTGATGAGTCCTTTTCTCTTTTATAAATATATTAGTATTAAGCATTATATATTTTTTCTACAAAATGTGCTTTTGATATGTATTTTGGAGTGTCTAGAAAAAAATTAATTCAATTTACATTGATTCATATGCAAATAATTGTCTCGGTTTTGGTGGATTTCGCATTTCGTCGATTGTTTCTGAACGGATTATCAACGGAAACGAAGAAGTAACTGTGTAATCCAGTCGAATTGGACTTAAACTTGGAAAAAAATACATAACATCAATTTTGTGTATATGTACCCCGAGATCGAACCGGGTAAAGGGGGAGGAACATTCGAACGATTGGTTTTTTGCGTTTAAATCAAAGGCTATTAATCTGAGAGGATAACTTTAAATTAGAAAGTTATAGTTCGTAAAAAAAATCTATAAAATGAGTCGTCGAACGTTAAGATAGCTTAATTAGGGCAGGAGTAAATTTTTAAAAAACGTAAATTTTGGATAAGTATTTTTAATTATTTAAAAAATAAAGTGAAACTTTTGAAACTTTACATAAATACTCATTATATAGTAGGGTATATATGGTAAAAATTTCAGATCCAGATCATTATTTTTTGAAAAATTCAACTTCTTCGAAGAAAAGAACGTCGTCGAAAAATTCCTGTAAGTACATTTTTATCAGTCGGAGTTCGTGGAACGAAGTAAAATCCTACTCTAAAAGTGTTTTTATACAACTTCAAATGGCTTTGTAATAGTCGAATTTCAGTAAAACGTTCTGAAAACTAAGTTTGAAGTTAACATTTTGTTTCATTTATTATACCTGAACGAATTTTCCACATCGCAGAAAAATTTTCCCTTTGGGGAAAATGAGTTCAAGCAAAATAAGAGAAACTAAATTATAAATTCGAAATTGATTTTTCTGCACTTTTTTCTGAAAATTAACTGTTACAAAGCCATTTGAAGTTGTGGAACAACACTTTTAGAGTAGGATTCACTTCGTTACACGAATTCTGGCTGATAAAAAAGTACTTAAGGCATTTTCCGACGACGTTCTTTTTCTCGAAAAAGTTGAATTTTTCAAAAAATAATGAAGATCTGGATTTAAAACTTTTACAATATATACCCTACTATATAATGTGTATTTCCGTGAAGTTTCAAAAACTTCACTTTATTTGTAAAAAAATTAACAATACTTTTCCAATAATTTACGTTTTTTCCTAAAATTTACTCCTGCCGTAATTAAGCTATCTTAACATTCGACGACTCATTTTATAGATCTTTTTACGACATATAACCTTTTAGTTTAAAACTGTCCTCTCAGATTAACCACTTAACTGAATAGTTTTCTTTGCTATGTAATAAGATGACCCCTCCTGTTTTGGAAAGGGGCTGTCGTTGTCATTCATCTAAGAAGGCATAGGATACTTAAGATGTTTATGGATCCTACATATTTTTTGTGTCAAATTATAAAGCTAATTAATGATTAAATTTTAGTTTATAAGACTAAAATTTCGATAATTCGATGCACGAGTATTCTCGGGCTGTTAAGTTAAGCGGTTAATAGCCTTTTATTTAAACGCAAAAAACCGATCGTTCGAATTTTCCTCCTACCCTTACCCGGTCCGACCATGGGGGGAATTATAGTGCCATGTTTTATGTGACCGACCCAACAACATAAAGCAATAAAATTGGTGTTATAAATTTTTTCCATATTTTGATACTTTTCACGACAATTCGACTGGACTAGTATCTTGCTTAGTTATAATTGCTTAATACTTCATGTAGATAATATTTTTCTATTTTAATAATTATAATGTTGATTCTTATTATAATGCTTAGAAAATTCCTTTACAAACCTATCACAAGCAGGGGTTTTATAAACAATATTTCAGAGAAAATTATTCACCACATACATCATAAAAATAAACGTTTTATTTGTAACATTTTAGATATGTGCAATGAAATGAACTTTCTGAGAAAATCTGCAATAGAAAATTTCACAATCATTTTTATAACATAAAATGTTCAATTAAAAGACCTTCATGAAAATATTCTTTTCAGCGCACACTTCTACATGAAATCATTTCATTTGTATGAGGGAAATTTTAATTAAAAAAACCATTTGAGAAAATTCTTAACTGGACACATCCGAGATATAGGATTACTTATTTCTATGAATTCGAGATAATTTCCATCTAAATTACTATTCTAAGAATATTCTTTTACAAAGATATCAACCGAAACGGTTTTTCATTTATACGAATGCAATGATGAATATTTGAATTGCTCTTTAAAAGAAATCTTTTTCTACATCACCAGAATACCGTTTTTCATTTGCACGAGTTCGATAATGTCCTTTTAAATCAATTTTACGAGAAAATTCTTAACTACATACATCAGAAGAATAGAATTATTTCTTTGTATGGATTCAATAATGTTTTCTTTAATCAATTTTTCAAAAATATTTTTTACCACATACCTCACAAGGGCATTTCATTAGTATGAGTTTGAAAATGCTCAGTTAAATTATCTTTCTGAGAATATTTTATATCTCAAACCTCGCAAGAAAAGGGCTTTTCATTAGAATGAGTTAGATGATGCCTATTTAAATTACCTTTCTGAGAAAAACCTTTATTGCATACATCGCAAGAAAAGGGCCTTTCACCTGTATGAATTCGACAATGTTTATCAAAATTGCATTTCCGAGAAAATCCTTTTCCACATACATCACAAGAAAAGGACTTTTCATTTGTATGAATACGATAATGCACATCTAAAGTGCATTTGTCAGAAAAATCTTTATGGCAAATATCACAATAGGCCTTTTTATTTATATGAGTTCGGAGATGCCTATTTAAACTATCTTTCCGAGAAAAGTCTTTATGGCATACATCACAAGAAAAGGGCTTTTCATGAGTATGAGTTCGAAAATGCTCATTTAAATGATTCTTATGAGAAAAACCTTTATGGCATACATCACAAGAATAGGGCTTTTCCTTTGTATGAGTTCGATAATGCACATTTAAATGACTTTTATTAGAAAAATCTTTATGACAAAACACACACGAAAAGGGCTTTTCATTTGTATGAATTCGATAATGACGTTTTAAACCAGCTTTCATATAAAAATTTTTACCACATACATCACAAGAAAAGGGCTTTTTATTTGTATGAGTGCGAGAATGCGCATTTAAAGTACTCTTCTGAGAAAACCTTTTTTTGCACACAACACAAGAATATGATTTTTCTTTCATATGGATCAGAAAATGTTGTTTTAAAAGCCGTTTCTGACAAAATTTCTTACTACAGATATCGCATGCGAAATATTTCTTATTCTTGTCATTTACATTTTCAACATTTTTATCATTATGAACTGCTTGCACACACAGATCGCTAATTAGATGCGTTTCATTCGTGTTGATATACATGTCCATTCTGTATGTTCTTGATGATAGATAAAACTTGAGTTTTTCTTTTTTTTTTAAATGAGCCAAAGTTGTATCATGGATAATTCTCTAATCTCAATATTTTGCTTTATTTGAAGAAAGTTCTGTGGCAACCAGGCATTTTTGAAGCAACCTGTTGAAAGAAATAGAAATTTATTACCACTCAAATTTTAACACACATTAAATATGTACAGTAGGGTGAGGCGAAAAAATTCAAATTTATATCTCCGAGTCGATATAGCGCGCAAAATTTGCGATTTGTGTATACTTAAACAATATATATATAAGAAACAATCAGCCAGTAGCAAAAGCTACATTTAAAAAAAAGAATCATAAACAACAAAACGTAAAAAAGCAATACAATAAACTGATCAAAATAAAATGCGAATAGTTTCAATACGAATAAAAATTATATAAGAATAAACAAAAGGGGAGAATAATAAAAATAATATAAAACACAAACGCAATAAATGCTGCAGTTTTAGGAGTGTTGTGGAAGTGTATCGAAAATCAAATTTCAATGGAGAGACAAAAGGATGGAAAGTATTTCTTCAGTAAAAAAAGAACAGATGCTTCTTCAGGGAAGGTGAAATCCGTACTAACTATCCATACTAACCATAAAATAATTAGAAAAGTCCCAACACTTTCTGTGAACAGTGTTAGCTATAAGTTAATAGAACACTTTACCCCAAGTGTTAGGATATACAAAAAGCCAAATAAAATTCAACAAGCATTAAAAATGTACATACCGTAAAATGGGGAGATGCAAGCAGCATGGAAGAAGACACAGAACTGAATGTTTCGCTTCGTATAGGAGACCTATATAAATATAGTAATATCAACCATTATATAACATGTCATATCTGAACATTCAAAATAAAATAAACAAAACATATCAAAAATGCAAAGCAAAAACTAAAAATAAAGAAAAATTAAATTATGACCCTATAAATAAAAGTGGTAAATACATGCAAAGAACACATGGAAAACTCGAAAATATCTATGAGCTATTAATATATTGAAAAAGACAAACCAAAATGTTTTTGGAGTTCTCAACAATAAAATTAGTTGCTCAGCTTTGGATGAGCGAATGCCAGGTCAAATCGATTTTGCTGCAAATATATAAATATATATATTCAAATCTGATATCTTCCGATCGTGCAAAGTGTCTAAATATTTGAGGAAATTGAGAATTTCACTGTTTTTCAGCAGTTTTTTTAAAAGTTTTGCTTGTGTATTTTATTAATGCTATAATGCAAAAAAAGTTTCAATGGGTACTGCTACATAAGAAAAGAAAAACTCTACTTAGAGAATATCTTGCGATAGCGCAAATCATTTAAAATTTACCGAAAAATGCAATATTTTGACAATTTTCGTAAATTTTTACAACAAATTTGTATCAATTTTTAAGGACCCGCAATGAGACTACGAAGTTAATCAAAAAATTTCAATGAGTTTTTTAAAAGAAATAGAATCGATAGTTCTGTATTAACGTGCGTATTTGATTTGAATTCATTGCCCATTAATCCAACTGCCAACACCGTGTGGGCTCCGGTTGGTTCAAGCTGCTTACTCTAGTGTCGGTTCCTCCCACGCCTCTATTTTGTACTAGTTGTGTGTTGTGTCATTAGTGAATGCTGCTTTGTGTGTCATTCTTGGCATTGATCTTTCTCAATAGTGTTTGGCATTCAATTCAGTTCGCTTGTGAAATGGATTCGTCAAAGTTCAAGAAAATTATACGACAGTCAATTAAGTGTCCTATGTTTGGCTGTTCGAGAAATTTCCTTCTAAACAAACTCCCTACATGCGAGAATGTTCCCCGACATCACAAAAGTAAGTTTTTCAGTTTTTAACAACTCAGTGTCACAAAAATATTTTTTTTTTTCATAAGGCATTCAAATCCTTACAGTTTCCAATTATAGCATTGTCCAGCTCATAAATACCTTCTATGATATATATATTGTAATCTTATTGACATCTTACAACCAAGACTAGGAGAAACCAGACTTTAAAAAATGATGGGTTTAAAATCCAAGCTAATAATCTTTCTGGTATTTTTACCTATAAGTGTGTAATGGATGTGTATTGCTCTTGTAACCACAGACTTCTGCGATTATCCAATTTACATTTACTGTATGTGTGAGAAACCTAATAAGATTCTCGTCATTGAGCAAAGATTCATCCATCTTCCAAGGAAGTGTGGATTAGGAAAAATTGGTGCTTAATATACAAAGTTGAAAACTAGGATTCATTTTAAGAAGTAACAACCAAATTTTATTTCAATGCCCCATAGTTTGTAAGATTAAGACGAATGTGTGATTGGGCCATAGTCTCGATTTGACTAGTCATTTGGACAGTTGACACTTTGATTGCCTGACATATGTCTAAAAGATACTTCTGGTCTTTACTCGAATATTTTCTGTTCACCTCTGGGGTTTCACAATCTAGTTGGTGAAAATTTATGATTTCCAGTTTTTCGCCCGCGCCCCGAGATTCTCTGCAATAAGTAAAAAATATCTCGGGCCAGTTGTTTCCCCATCCAAGTGCCGAAAATGGCGACAGAAAGGTAGTTCAATGAAATGCAGTAAACAGACAGTACATCACAGTGTGTTGTCCAACGTAGGTTTCGAGTTGACGAATAGCACCACTCTTCGAACCAGTATCAATATTAGTAAAATCACAGCCAAAGATGTCCAATTGTTTTCATGAAATTCCTTATTTATTTAGGTCACATGCAAAACAATGCATTACATGCTAGAAGCAATGTCTTTGTCAGATCCGGAATTCGGAAACACATTGGCAAAATAAATCGAACCAGGTTGATTGATGATAGAATAATGCTCCAGGGCCGTACCGAGGGGGTGGCGAGATTGGCCCCCGCCAATGGCGCAGGCAGAACGGGGGTGCAAAAATGACCATTTAAAAAACTTAGTTTAAGAGTTAGATTGGTACGATCTGCTGTGCAAATAAAAAAAAGAATTTGAGAATAAGTCTTCAGTGGCTAGTTGTTTTGTCCAGTGGTCAAGTTGCCAGCTTGTCTGGTTGTGATTCCTTTACAGAGAGAGAGAAAGGGCCTGCGCCTTTTCTTGGAAATTTTAGTTTCTTGCTGCCTCAGGAAAAAAGGGCCCCTCCAGCAAGGCGATAAGGGTCCTTCTTTGACCATGGGTGTGGTTCTTGTCTAGAGATGACATGCTTTTTCTTCTTTTTTGCATCTCATTTTACAGTCGTAAAATAGCTGGACAGGTTAACTCGCCTGCCTTAAGAATTTTCTTCGAACCTAAGAGAGGAGGAAGGGCAAAAAATTCACGTAATTTCACTATTAAAAGCTCAAAGGAAAAGGGGAATCGCGTTTTTTCTTAGAGTTTTGTGTTTCAGGGTGGGGAGGTCTTATTTTATCTTGTTTACTACATTGTGGGAAGGATAAAGGGGCCTCGTCCTTATTGGACGAGTTCTCCTTTGGTATTTCTTTAGTGGCAAGTAATACGAAGGAAATGTTGCATTTCTGTTTTTGCTTCATCAGACAGTGGGCGCATAAAGAAATACTTGGAAATTTTCATTCCTTTCTAAGGAGATAAATTAGTTTTAAAGAAGCGAGCTCAAATTATTTCTGTATTTTTAAATTGCTTTTGTTGTATTAAATACTAGCCGTCTTCTACTGCCAGCTGATTCGCCCATTTTATTAATTATATATTATTTATGACAACCAATTTTAAAAAGATCAACTTATTTAATTTTTTGCAAGCTAATTTGATCTAAATTTTAAAGCAATATGTTTTGCATCTAATAAAATTAACGATTTTGATTTTTACATTCAATTGCTAAAAAAGTCTTAGGCATAGTGGGTCTTTAATATCATTAAATTCAACGAGAATTATTTTTTATTTCGATCATGCATAACTCAGATTTGAATTACACTTATTACACTTTATTTATCTGACTATAACCTGAATGTTTTACCTAATTATCACAAATAAATAAATGGTATGGTTTCCATTGAAGATTATCTGTGCCAAGTGAAAAAATGAATTTTAGATCATAGTTAAAAAGTAAATCTAACAAAATAATATAGTAAATCTATTTAAAAAGTAAATTTATTTCAAGTAGCAAAGAATTAACAAAAAATTAGACTAAAAAAACTGGAAAAGCAACGAAAATGGCAGCATTTCACTACAACAAAAAAAGGTTTTATATTGTAATAATCAAAATAAATTTTTATATCACGTTTTTCAACATAAGAGAAACATTAAATTAAACATCAAGAGAAATATTCAATAAAATATTTGATGAATCGGTGAAATTGGTTTGATTTTCAATCCGGTTTTGTTGTAAATTACATATAAAAATATTTTTTTAAAAAATGTCAAAATTAAGAAAAAACAAATTACACGACAACTAGACTGTTATTATTTGAAAGATAATTTTTTTTTGAAATATAAGACAGTGTAGAAATTATTTTTAACTGATAATATTTCCGGCTATTATCGCTGGCCCCCCCCCCCAAAAAAAAATATTAAGTTTTAATTAATGAAAGTTTTAAAAATCTCACTCGGGTGTACTTTGCCACCCTTCATAGTAGGTTTATACCTAATTTGGCAACTCTACGCTCAATTGTCTCTCTTGTAGAGTGCCAACAGATAATCATCTATGCATACATGCGCTTTTATTAGTAGCAAAAATATGCATAAAAAAGCACGATTACAAACAAAATATAAAATTAACATTATAGTATTTCGTGTTCAAGAGTTTATTGTATAAAAAATCTAATACAACTATTCTACACCAAATTCATGATCTCCTTGATTTTACTTGTCTTGATAATTGTAACTGATTTAATAATAAAATTTTACTTCCCAATAATGTATACAAAGATTAATGTTAGTTGTCTTTTAAAAAAAAATCGTCATTTTTGATATTGATGAAATTTGGCGCATATGCTCTTCAAAACAAGAGTAGAATCACTATCAATTTTTCAAAGCTCAAAAGATAATTAAAATTTCTGTTAATAAAAAAGTAGGCAAGATTTTGCTGTCTTTTCGCCGCATTTTCCAAAAATATCAACTCAAAAAAATGATTTTTTACGACATTTTAAAATTCAAAAAAATATCTTTTTAATTATACCAATTTAATAACTTTACATTTTTTCTTTAATTTAAGGAAATTTTAAAAAATGTATGTTTGAAAACAATACTTATCAATTTTAAAATTACAAGCTAATTTCCTTATTTAATCACATGATCTCAGCACGGAGAAGTTCACGGAAGAGAAGCTGCCAGATAAGTAAGCAGGTTCTTGCTCTCTTGGTGGATACAATAATGGTGGTGTGGCTATTAGGGCCCATCTCGGATGACGGGTCGTACCCCGATAAAATGGGGAGTCGTTGCACGAGCCGCTCGTAATGGGGGCTATTATGTGGGGACAACAGTGCCCAATGAAATCGTGGCGGTCGGTCATGACGAAAACTAACAATTACTCAATTACTAGATATTAATCTACTTTCGCCTTTTTCTTATTCCGAAAATAGGCTTTCGAACTCGTAAGATTTTCATTTTTTAAACGAACCTGATGAAACGAAATTCTAGAATATTCTTATCTTTTGTGTTTTCAGCCATTACCAAAAACACTTTTGAGTAACCCTTAATTTGTCCCCCGCGTACCCCTAGGTGTACGCGTACCACAGGTTGGGAACCTCTGATCTAGAAAAGGTCATTTGATATTAATAAGATTTGAATTCAGCTCATATATACTCAACTCTTAATTTCAGCTCTAATTTCTTTTATTTCTAATTAGCAATTTATGTACTTTACACTAGGGTGGATCGAATTTTTTTTTTTTTTTTTTTTTAGAATTTCAAAACCTACCTATGCGGAAAAGATGTTTTATGGTATGGAGATTAAGAGAAAAATAATAATAAAAATTAAATTCTAAATTTAATACTGCCGCAAGGGGGTTGAATTTTCGAAAAAAATGGAAAAATACTGAATTTTGATTATTGATTATACGATTTTAGATTCGAAATAATTGTTTTTTTTTTTTTGCAATATAAATAACCAGAAGTGATGATTAATGAGTACTAAGTAGTGAGTAGTATAATGTACATTGCAACATTTTATGACTCAGCTCCCCCTCCCCACACCGTCAAATCAGTCTGGTTAAATAACTAGAGCAGTAGGCAATCCCATCTTTTTTCTGTCTCCTGCTTTATCCTTGGTAAAAGAACCTGGCTCTGAGTACATCGGCCACGTGTCTGTAAATTTCGGGAGAGCGTAAATTATTGGAAATAACATATATAGTTTTTTTGTCATGCGTTGACAATGACATAGATGTAACAAAGTTGGTTGCGACGGAACATCTGTCAACACAGGTGTCAAAGGAGTTATTATACGTAACATGGAACTGATCCTGAATCGTCCACTACAGTAACGTATTGCTGATTTTATGCCAACGAGCTTCCACTCGTCATCTTTCGCGCACGTGGATAGAACACAACTGGGCCCAGAAGCCTGACTGGCGAGAATAAGAAAATCGTTGGTCGGATGCGAAGCTATCTGTAGTTTCATCCAGCCAATAGAAAAAACGCTATATGGAAGTGACTAACAAAATACTTAAGTACTGATCAACTGTACTTAATGGAAATTTGTGAAGTCGAAACTGCTGACATTGCAGAGAAAAGTCTGTCGAAGATGAATCATGGAAAAGTTTGCCACTAAGGTGGCTTAGAATCGCGAACAATTATCAGGTTCAATGTAGCTCACGAAAATTCATCGAGGCTTTATTGACATTAACGACATTCTCGCAAAGTCTATGTCACTATGTGGTTCAGATCAAAAGAAACCATAATTAATCTAGGCACAGAATCTGCATCAATCAATCAAACGTTCTATCGCGTAATTTTTCGATGATTTGAAGGATGTCATAGACCCTGTTATTAAAAGAAACTGATTTTTTGGCCATCAGAAAATGTCTACAATATCAATGCTAGCTGACGACAGAAATCACAGGGAATTAGCTCTTCGAAGAATTCCTGAAAGACACGCCTACTGCTCTAGTTGTTTAACCGGACTGATTTGACGGTGTGGGAGGGCTGAGTCATAAAATGTTGCAATGTACATTATACTACTCACTACACATTAATCATCACTTTTGGTTATTTATATTACAAAAAAAATAATTATTTAGAATCTAAAATTGTATATATCAATAATCAAAATTTAATTTTTTTCCATTTTTTTTGAAAATTCAACCCCCTTTCGGTAGTATTAAATTTAAAATTGAAATTTTTTTATTATTTTTCTCTTAATCTCCATACCACAGAACATCTTTTCCGCATAAGTAGGTTTTAATTAATAATAATTTTTTTTTTAAATCGTATAATCAAAATTCAGTATTTTTCCATTTTTTTCGAAAATTCAACCCCCTTGCGGCGGTATTAAATTTTGAATTTAATTTTTTTTTATTATTTTTCTCTTAATCTCCATACCATAGAACATCTTTTCCGCATAGGTAGGTTTTGATTAATAATATTTTTTTTTCTCCATGGAAGAGCGATCCACCCTACTATACACTAGACATAGGGAAAGCAACTAAATTCTCTTCTTCATTATGCATCACACAAAAGCCAATGTTCAACAGCTGCCATAAGCAATAAAATATAGATTTTGTTTTATTTTCTGTCTTTTAGAAAATACTAGCCGCCTTCGGCGACCAGCTGGTTCGTCCGTTTATTAGTTTTTATTTTTGTATTTGCTATTAATTATAGCATTCCCATCGCGGTTGCACCCGCGATAACTCGGGAAAGATGAACAAATAGATAATATTTTATTGTTTTTGGCACACAGTAACATATATAACGATGTAAATTTTAAAATGCCAGCGATAAAATTCTGTATGATGCCTCACAGTTAACGAAACTTAAAAACTATATTTCAATTAAAACTCACTCAATTCATCTATCATTCATCGGTAGAATGATTAACCCTGAATATGGTCTCGAAATCCGAACATGCTGGGCTCCCCGTGTGAACTAGTGTATGCCAGATTGGGTTGAAAAAATGAGGCGGTAAAAAATTGATAGACATCTAAAACACCCGGGAGTATAGGGGGTAGATAATAAAATTTAAAAATTTAATTAAAAAATTTAGTTTTCCAGAATACTATTGCTTTTTTGTAATTCCTAGTTTAAGGCAGCTAAAATCAAATAAAAATTTAATCTCTCTCTAAATAAGTAGGGGCTGACTGATCTGAACTCGCCGCCACTGGTGTGAACTATGACTGGGTAGCATTTCTCCCTTGATCGTAACCCGCCACCAATCGTCCTCTCCCCCTCCAATGCTATAAATAGAGCCGTTACCCTGAGGAACCTTGAGCTACGCCGTTACTCCGTCCCGTTTTGCCGCTAGAAATTGTGTTTGAAAACATTTTCAAAAATTAATTAAAATGAAACAGAATGTCGCATGGAAATAAAATTGGTGGTATTGAAAAGACAATTTTTTAACTCTAAGATGATGTTAAAATGATTTTTGTACGACATCATGCTCCGAAGTTATTGCGGAAAAACGTTAAAATTTAAGGTAATTTTTAATTAATTAAAATTCTAATAAAAATTTCAAAAAATCCTTTCTTAGTGAGCCCATACTAACCAAAAAACAACCACCTCGCAAATTTCAAGGCCTCATGGTTTGGGAGATTTCGTGATGACCGAGTGAGTCAAGGTATTTGCCGAATATAGGGAAGACTTGGTCCCTAGGTCTAAAACCAGAAAAAAAATGCAATTAAGTCTCTGAAACTGGCAACACTAATAAAGTGATTCCTTATCAACAGATCTGACAACAGAATTTCATTCAGCCCTTTTTATTTTTGTTGTAAGAAAGGAATCTCTGATTTCTTATAGTCAAACTTCTTTTGGAGTAGGTAATTTATGTTTCTTATTTTTTGCTAAATATAACTAAATTAGTTAAGTTTATTGATATAATATACTAACATTCCTTACTGCTTAAATGTTGTCATTTACATCCAATTCAGTTTCTTTACTTTTGATTTAACAATTCTTCTTCCAACACATGCTCATTAGGGACACTTGATCCTGGGATCAAGGAACAAAGGTAGAAAGTTAATATGTGGCTGTACATGATGGTTAGCAAGAACATGGTGAGGGTTTCATGGAAAGAGAAAATTAGTCATTCCGTAGGAAAAATTGAAAAGAAGATTTCATCATCTGAATGCGAAATAAATTTTTTAAGAAAAAAAGGACTTCATTCCAACCAATTTATTTATCCAGAAAATGGTGACATTAGTGTTGTGGACAATGACGACATTGTCAAAAAACTACCTAAACCAGCCATGCTTGGTGGAGCTCTTCGAACTGCAAGAATTTTAACATTTATTTTTGATTTTTCAAGCTTTGAAAATGTTATTTGATCATTAATTTCAGCGATAACAATCATTCATATGGGAAACAGTGATTTTCAATAATGTAGAATTTTCTAAATGTGTTTTTCTCCCTTTTTACATGTTAGTCAACAATAGATTTGATTTCGACTACTTAATTTGAATCATTTCAATTCATCTGTTTCAAGGATCAAGTCTCCCTGCAATTGGGGAGACTTGATCCCTTTCCTAATTGTTGGAAAACAATTTATCTTTATTTTAAAAATGGTTTTTTTCAAAAATAAAAAAATACTACAACAAAAAAGACAAATAAACCTTTAATAATGACTGAAAACATTTTTTAAAAATTTTTTTTCCAAAAATTAAAAAGTAAAAAAGGGATAAAGTCTCCCAAGTCTCCCCATAGAGACGATCAGGGCCGGCCCGAACAAAAATGGGGCTTTGAAACTAATTTCGTAAAACAAAATAATAATTTATTGTATTATCGTAATTATTACACTGCACATATTGAAGAGTTGTACCACGTGACATCTTTGTATTTTGAGGAGAGTAACCATCCCATCTTCGTTCTTGATGTTTCTCATTCTTTAATTTTCTTAAATAATTTCAGAAAAACTTCTGCTATTTTTTATCATTCAGAAAATCGTAGTTTTTTTTACTTATGTCACGCTAACTTGTATGACTTGTAGCTGTTCTAAATTTATCATTCATAATATCAGGCCAAATACCACGATCTATGATATCGATATTTCGGTTTCAACTTTGTTGATCCCGTTGAAACTGCGATTCTCGGACTAATTCATCTTCTTAATTCGTCGCTGGAAAAAAAATTCCACCGTATATAGATTTCCCTCTGCTTCATAATTATCTTTCCCGACGACTTGAAATGTGCACATATACCCCAGTAACACAGAAATATCATATAATATTTTCACAATGTTATGAACACCAAGTAACACCGAATACCATAACAAAGTATTGTATTGTATGTATCAGTATTTCCGAGATGCTAAATTTGCACAAATAATATAAAAATAATGCTTTCTATAAAAATCTTCATTTTAACTCAGGACATCACTCGATTGGAGGTTTTATTTCAAAAAACTCCACTGGAGCAATTATTCTTTAAGATGCTGAATATTATATCATACAATACAATGCATACAATATTTTAATTTCTACATTTATCAGCGTTTTTCAATATTTTAAGGTAAAGTTATTCTTACCCCGACAGATAGCAGCATGATCATACTGCAACACTACATTTATCAACGTTGGATCATAAGTCCGAAAAAATATTTTACAAAATGTTCATTTGAATAATAATGTTTACACAATCATTTTGTTTTAATGTATATAAAAGGCGGGCCGGATCCAGCTAAAGAAGTTAACCATAAAACAGCTCTCACATATGGATTATCTATTGTTCTGTGAAAAAAAATTGAGTATTATTCTCATAAAAATATGCACGTGATTTATTGTTGCGAATCTTGTATTTTATTTTCAATCAATATTGTAATTATAAATGTTAAAGGCGTCTCGTAATACATTGAAAGAGGAATAAACAAATTTCAAAATTATTTGAAAACCTTTCAAACATATTATTATAAATTGTTTTAAACCTTATTGCCTTGATTTATTTAACTAGCAGACTTAGATATAAGAGCTAAAATTGCTTCCTCTCTGACTTCAAATTTCATTTTGAACTCGAAATTGTATCGATAAAAGATAATTTAATTAAATAGACTATTCAGAAGTAATTGTGGTTGTGCATGAAATTTCGTAGCGATCCGAACTCTGCAACTACATTTTATTATCATCATTTACGTTACGTTTTTTGCTGCAAGTCTTGCGGGTCCAGTCGTAACGTGCCAGTTTGGTAAGCAAAAGGTCCCGGGTTCAAAGCTCACTGTATATAGAGGTGTTCAAAAAATAATAAAGTGTTACCCAGAAGTTCAGTTCATTATTATATAATATTATACAGTATTATGTGACATTACCCAATATTTTGAAAAACATTGTAGAATATTGAAAAAGTCTTACGTTTTACACTGTTTCAATATTGGAAAAAATATTGTACGAGTACAATATTATTTTTGCAAATTTTATGATATTAGACAATAGATACGAGACAATATTATGTACTACCTGGGTACTATATATTCGTATTTCTTATTATTTTTACTTTAATCTGTATGTATGTATATTCGAATTAAAATAAAAAAAATAAGAAGTCATTTTTAATTTGCAAAATCAGTCAGCTGCGCGGGGCCTAGTGCGGTCGCACCTCCCTCCGGCCGGCCCTGGAGACGATAATGTCCCGTCACCAACTTCACAACTATTTCCTCTACCGTTAAGCTGGCTTCCTACCATAAGTTCTGAACTGCGCAAATCTAATATCAAATTTGATGAGTTATCACTTGAGGAAATCAAGTTTGAAGGCAGTACTGCACTCTTAAGCCTAACCAACATTTTAATAAAAAATTATCTTAATGCAATATACAAAAATTTGAAAGCGTTTTCAAGCCTCATAATTTTAAAATGGCAGAAAAGCATGGCATTAAATGTTTAAAGAAAGGATGAAAATCATTTTAATCTAAATTACACACAATAAAAACAAACAAACCTGAAATCAAATATCTGTTGCCAAGCTTTATAAAAATATTACTTTGAAGCAGGTGCGATAAAATATTTCAGCAATACAACGAATACTAAATGGTTTGAATTTTATTTAAAACAATAAAAACATTGTTACAATTCATATTTTGAAACATTAATTAAAATTGAACAAAATGTTGCATGGAAATAACATCGATGTCATTGAAAAGCTAATTTTTTTTATCTTAAAGATGTTTTTTTTTTTTGCGATAATAGGATCTGAAGTTATTCCGGAAAAAGTTAAAATTTAAAGTAATTTTTAAATAATTTAAATTCCAATTAAAATTGCGAAAAATCCTTTCTTAGTGAGCACCTACTACCCAAGAAGCAACGGCCTGCCAAATTTCAAGTTTCTAGTCCCAGTGGTTTGGGAGATTTTGTGATGAGTGGGTCATGGTATTTGCCTTTTATATATAAAGATGTGCAATTTGTTGTGTACAGTATGTTTCATAAATATAGTTCATTAAAGTATTTTTTACGAATACGTAATTTTTATTAAACCTAGTTAATAAATCATAAAATATGTTAGATTTCTGTATAAAAATATTTGCAGGAATGTAGTTTTTTCTGGGTAGGGGTTTTAGAGAAGGGATGGAAAATCAATGAAAATTTGTCGCGTAAGGGGGGACAGCTTTGCCAGTTCCGAAAAGGGCGCAAGATCACCTCGGTACGGCCCTGAATGCTCCTCCTTCATTGTATGATGAAACTGTTTTAATTCGATCCTTTCTATAACTAAGGTGTGATCTTTTCTTCGTCAATACAAACTGAATTGAATAAATCGATACCAAACACTATTGGAAGAAACTAATGTCAAGCATGACACACAACGAAGAATGCTACTCATTCCCTAGAGACCAGGAAGAAATTCCGACCTGCCGAAGGATGCGGAAGAAAAAGAAAAATCTGACCAGCAAAAAAGTTAATCATGACCATCAAAAACTCTCTATTATGAATCAAGAATATGGGAACGCATTAACTAAAAATTTTAAAAGTGCCACTCTAGAAGTCGCAAGTATACAGAGCCAACAACCTACATCCACCATCTGATAGGAAAATCTAAAGAACCCTCTTTTTTACTCATTCACTAATGACACCTAGACATAGACAACTAATACACTGCTATAAAACTACTTCACCAGTAGACCTGAACGAATGGTCGGTGGACTCCACAACAACCTGACACTTTTGTGAAGAGAGGGAATGGTTCGAGAAGTTTAAGAAAATACCACCATCTGATATTTTGATTTCAGACAAGGATTGTAAGTATAAGAATTGTGGAATAGGTAACATAACTTTCTATGCTTGCAGTTATAGGAAAAATTTATTTTAAACTAAATTAAATTTCGTAAATTTATTAATTAAACCTCAACCGAATGAACGATTGAATTACCTTGTTTCGAATTTATTTGCATCTCGTGGGGCTGATTGTTGGCAGAAGAAGAGAATGCGAAATGCAAATAACAAATGACGTCATGTATTAGATTCGTATAAACACAAATGTATAGTGAGTGTAGACAGCGGTATATAGCAAGATGTTATCTTTGAAAGTAAAAGATTATATTTTTATTTACTGAAAGCTATGCTTTATACTTTCTTCTTGCAGAAACACGCCTCGTATCTACAAAAAGATTACTGTATTTATGCATTTTTTAAAAGAATAAACAGATGGGGGAGTCTAAAAATATACCATAACTAGGGTATCATTTTACACCTGTCATGTTGTCGACCATGGTGAAAAAAAAAATCCCTTTATTTCCCGGGTGCCACTTACCCTATCTACGACAATGGCCACAGTTGAAAAACGTTAATTCATGTAAAATCACCTTTGAAAGTCAAGTATGATAAGGGGGTGTAAATATAATACCATGTCCTTGCGCTGTTTACAAAGCTAGGCCGTTGATAATGGGGGGGGGGGGCGCAAAAAAACCATATGACCCAAAAGTCACTTACCCTCACGAAAATACTCTTTACTTATGACTCTTTATAAAATTATGCTTTCAATGACACTAGCTTGAATGTTTTTCTCTGATTTCCAAAGTTAAAAAAAAAAAACTGATAGATAACTCGTACAGAAATAAATATAATTACTAGTTTCAATAACACAAGTTAAAAGAGTACATAAAAAAATACAACAATGAAAAATTTTCCTTCCTAGACATTTCCATTATGTTAAAAAAAATTCTGTAAAATTGTACTTTCATTATAGAGAGAACAAAATTATGAGCAAGGTGATTTTAATTAAACATAATAATTACTGTAAGGTACTGCACCGCAGACCAAATCATTATTTACAAGTATTGTACTTGCTGTCAAAACTTTATTATCAGGAATTGTACTGCAGATGAAATGTTATTAGCGAATCAAATTTTAGCTGAGAGATCTTTTATTAATTATGATCCAATATAAACCAGATAAATTTAATTATTTGAGTTTCACTTCTTAAGCTACATGAGGGTTATATTGGAATTTTGAATGTTTATCCTCCCAATTTTGAAAATTGGTCGTATGACAAGAGTAGACCATTCCTTACCAGGCATGCCACACTTGAAACTTCCACACCACACCATGTGACATAAGTATGTACCTTTGCTACTCTTTCTTTACAAGCTACATAGAGCATATAAAATTTAAAATAATAATAATAATAAATTCCATGAAAATAACATTTCTATAGTAACATAACCTGCCATTTGACACCCTTGATCTCTGCAGATAGGTTGTAAAATCGTGCGTCCAACACCAGCTTTCAGTTATATATCTAGGGAATTTACTGACATAATTCACAATTAATCAGCTAGTTTTGCTGCTCTTCTTAATCATAAAACTGTATTCCAGCATCTTTGCCGCCCCTTTCGGATGGCCACCCAGGGGCCCCTTTAGCTACACCACTGACCACATCCATGTGAAAAATTTGACCTACTATGGTAGATTAAATATAGATTAGGTTCAAATACATGACATATCTTTTGTATAATTCCATCTTGAACACATGACCCTTAGTCCTATGCATATTCAAAAACCTTGCCCTTGTATAATGGCTACCTAAAGCTGCACTCGAGGTATATCATACTGCCATGGCTTTGGTGAAAGAAAGGATTTTTACAACCTGTCAACATCTATTCATGAAAGGAAACTAGGCTCAAATAACTAAAGCACTATTTGGGTCATTGTTAACAGACATTTACAGTTTAAAATTCGAATCATCAGAATGAAAGAACATTTCATTGGCCTGGAATCTAATGAGTGTTTGAAGAAACAAACAATAAACACAGATGTAAATCTTCCAAAAATACAATAAATTTTTATCCTTTCTATAGAATTTTTTAAAAAATCTGCATTTGGGTGAACCAGTAGCACATAATTCATGCAGTTCCTAAAAATGCTTGTACCACAATTTTACCATTCTACATGTAAAAGTTTTATATACAGAAAAAACTTTCCATATTTAAAAACTCTTTTCTATTGAATATTTAAAGAATTGTTTTTATAATTAAAAATTAATTCTTTGAATGTTCTTCATACACAAATATGACATATAGCCCATTGCAATTAGGTAAAATAGGGGGGAAAATTTATAAAGTTTTTAAATTTTGGTCAAACATTTTTTGGACCTCAAGGATATGAGAACTGAAAGGTTTCCACCCGTCAAGGGAGAGCTTCCCCTTTAGGGGGGAAACTGAAGTGAAGTGAGGTGTTTGGTTAGTTTTTCCTGGATTTCTTCAACCCTACACATTCAATGTTCAATAAAATTCAGGGAGTTTTCAAGTATTTTCAAGGAGCGTGGGAACCCTAGTGATGGTGATTTAGTTGGATGCCAAAATCAAAGGTGGGAAGGTAGCATTTAATGATGGAATCATGGACAAAATGGTACACTGTGTTTAATGGTAACAGATCAAAACTAACAAAAACATCTACATCATTCTGAAATTCTAGAAAAATTTGTTGAAAATCTTTACATTGATTTTAGGCAGTTTTCTGCAGGGGAAAAAAAGCCCAATGCATGTTTACCTTAAACAGATATAAAAACTATGAAATTTACTAAGTTTCATATTCATAATAGAAATGCATAAAATTACTGCTATGCCTGTTAAATTAAGCAAGACCAATACAAATTTCATTAAAGTATGCATTGAATCAATCTTGTTAGTTGTTAAACAGCAGATTAAAACAGATAAATTTATTTAAAAAATGCTTTTTAAATTAACAGAAATACGAAATAGATATACTAAAAAAGGATATAAATAACAGTCAATTACAGCAACACTTAATTCCATTTTATGTAAATACAGGGTTATTCAAAACGTTGTACAGTATTTTAACAAACATACTAGAATAAAGTCAATTATAAACAAACACTTACCAGAGCAAATTTAAAGGAAAGGACAACTCAAATATTTTTATTTTATGACATTATAAGTGTTATATATGACCTCCTCGAGTCAAGAAGACAACATCCAGACGATAGTCCATTTCTTCCCACATTCGTTTCTTCATGTCTGGTGTTACTAAGTTCAGAGCATTACCATACACAGATATAACACATATCTTTATATGTTACACATCTGGCTTTTCCCGCAATTACAGGAAGACTCGAAAAATTCCGTCTTTTAGCAGGATGGTGTGCCTCCATACTGGAAGTTGGAAGTGCATGAATTCTTCAACAGTGCAATTCCTAATCATTGGATTAGCCATTGCTGGAACAAATGACAAAGTGATGTTTCCTTGGCTCCCCAGGTGATTGGACATTACCCCATGTGACTTTTCTTGTGGGACTTTGTGAAAAACAAAGAGTATGTGCCACCACCACCACGCAACTTGGAGGACCTACAAACACGGATAGGTAATGCTCTGAACTTAGTAACACCAGACATGCTGAAAAGAGTGTGGGAAGAAATGGACTATCATCTGGACATTGTCAGCATGAGTCGAGAAGTCATATCGGACACTTATAATGTCATAAAATAAAAATATTTGAGTTGTCCTTTTCTTTAAATTTGCTCTGGTAAGTGTTTGTTTATAATTGACTTTATTCTAGTATGTGAAAATACTGTTCATCATTTGAATAACTGTGCATAATGTTCCCCCAATTCTTTTTCTAAATATAGCTCTCCATACTTATCATCCATTCGTTCATAATTTACTAAACATTGAGTTTTTAATAGCAAAATGCTATTTAAAAAGATAACTATACCTCAGCTTTGGGAGCCACTGTTATTTTCAGTAACTAGCTAATTAAAATTGAAAATATATAATCACTAAATAAAAAGAATGCATAATGCACATAATTTAATATGCTATAGTTGTTATTCTAAATCTTAGAGAAAATTATTGGTATTAATAAAAAATACAGAAATTTGAAAATAAATAAAAATATCTCAAAATAATAATACTTACAGTATTTTTTCCTCATTAAATATTGTCCTCTCAGAATGTAGCAACAATATTACTCATATTGCAGTTCTTTTATTTTGTTTCCTTCAGCTAGAACAAAAGCGAATAATGAAATTGCCTCTTCAGGATGTTTACGAACATATTATTACAAGAAATTTCTTCATCTATTAAGCATCCAAACATGTTCAGGTTATCTAAATATGAACAATAACACTTAAGCCTTGCTTTAAAAGCAAAGAAAAGTATGAGTGGAGGGAGAATATCAGTTATTTCAAAAATGCTGTCAGTATTGTTTTCAAGTTAGAGTAACCAATGATTTATATCGTTTTGAAATTAATTTTATAAAATCAAAACATGTTGAATATTTCTCAATAGCAATACATTTTTACTCTGGCATTCAAAATAGTTTGATGTCTTAAAAGCAGCATATTTAATTTATGAATTTAATATATTTTTTGTCAAAAATTATCTTTCTACCCTAAGAAATAAATCCATCATCACTTATGAAAGCTTTATTTCTAATAAACTTTAGATGGACAAAACAGAGAGAAGAAAATGATTTCAATGTTATATGCGAAAAAAGTAAACTCATTGCAACTGGAATGATTTGTATTTTTAGCTGCGAAAGTATACTTGTAAATATTTTAATTTCATTTTCACAAATTAAATTTTCATTTTAAACTACAAAAGGATGTTAAGTGCAGCCAAGACCTTTTTTATTGTTCATTTGTACTAGTGGTAATATTTAGCACACACTGGTGCTATAAATGTTGCAAGTTTTTAACATTTCTACTGGCACTTTTACAGAGCAGCAAATATATATATATATATATTATTTTGACTTCTGATTTTTTAATAACTTATATTGTAGAGAAGCTTTCCAACACTTTAAATATAAGGCACAAAGAGAAAAAATGTGATAAAATACAGTATGCATTTTAGTCTTTTCTTCTCCCGTCTCTTTGAATTCACAAATGAAAAAAAAAATTACATAATGAAATAAAATTCAGTCATTATGTTAAAAATAAGGAAAAATTTGCATGAGAATTCATCGTTATTTTTCAAGGCATAAACATCTGTATATAAATAATACATTTAATATAATGATGTATGAGAGTCATAATACACATCTATACTTATAAAAGGCAATGTTTGTGTGTGTGTATGTGTCTGCGATGTCCAGACGAATCTATTGCACTTACAGCTATGAAATTTGGCACACAGGTAGTCATAATAGTGACTCAATGCACCTCGAAGCCGAAATTTTAAAATTTAATCTAGAAAATTTTTTATTTAATGTTTTGTGTTGTTTTGGTTAATTTTTCGCACTAATTTCTCAATAGAATGGTTTTGAATAATTGTAAGAAAGAAATAGATAAACCATTGGAAAGAGCACACGATTTCCATTCTAATGAAGTTAGTTTCGAATTTCTAACGTAATTTACTGAATTTTGGGAATTTTTTAAAAAATAGTCACTTTTCAAAAATAAAATTTTCTGGAATCATTAAAATTCTTGCATCCGATGTTCTAATAAAGATATCATTTTGAAAATTTTTCAGCTTATAACAGCAACGGTTCTGTCGGATTTAAAACAAGAATGGTTAACATATATTTTCCCGGTTTTTTTTAAAATTAATTTTTTCCTGGTAGTTGAACGATATTTTTCCTCTAGCGAAGCTTCCGCCCACGACAGTCTCCGGAACGTTGCGGGCAATTTCATTGGCTGAAGGGCCAGGGTGACGTCATTACTTTCGCGTTCTGCGAGGAGATGATTTACTTACTCGATGACTTCGATTATTGTTTTTAAGCATGTCTTAACTTATTTCTTTGCCTTTCATACTTTGCTTGCGGTGAAATAAATATCACATTGTAATTTTTTAACATTGTTTTGGATTTAACGGCACTCGGTCAAGAGGAAAAAGAGGCGGACCAACTCAATAATATATATATTTCTGTTTTAATTTAGTTTTTAAAGATTTCATTTATGTAATTGTATGTGGGCTTTTTTTTATTTTGTTGAAGTCCTGATTCCACGGGCAACGCCGTGCACATACTGTTAGTATTTAATACACACGGCATATAACATGTATGCATGGGGCAGTTATAACTGTACATTATTTTTTATTATACCAGTGAGAAAAAAAAATTTAAAACTAGAATGTGGTAATCTGTATTAATTGTTCATTTTTTCCCCCTGTTTTCAATACAAAATGGCAATATTATATACAGAGATAAGATAAGTTTTAACACAACAAAAAAGTTTTATTTAAAACTTTTTATAATAAACATTTATCAGAAGTATGTCTGCACTTAAAAAACTCTATCAAATCAAATATTGAACTACCTTGTAGATCTATTTAATTAACTGCTGTTCTATATTTAATATTTAATGGAAAATTTTATAGTGAAGTTTCCAGTTCAAATATATACGATAAGGATGGAAAAATGTTACTCATGCATGACGCTTGACTATAAATGCTAATCAAATGAAGTCACCTACATTTAACGTAATAAATTACCTGCTTCGTTAAATGAAGTTCAATTTAAAAGTCACCAAAATGCATTAACATGGAAAATATATGTTGTGTTGTTACTCAATTTTTGAAGAATTTAAAGAAAATAAGTGAAATTCTATCTTTACTTGACAAGACAATAAAAACATTTGATAGCTAATGTGTTGAAACAAAAAGATATTACAAAAGGGGGGAAACTATGAAAACCTATTTGTAATAGGTACTCGAAAGGAAAAAAAAATCAAGAATAAGTTAGTCAGAGGATATACATGTTAAACACAAGGCAGCTCGTGTATAAGGAACGCAGAACTAAAGCACCTCTCAACTTTTTTCCGTGTATAAAGCTCATCATTTATTTATTTGGTTTTGAATGTAATATCTAAATCCCTTAATCCAATCAATCTATCCAAATACATCTTTTAAAGCTTTCATCCTTTGGCAGACAAGCAGGAAAAACCAAAGTTAAGTGACTGAATTTTCCCTATCCACTGAGGATGAGAGAAGTTTTATCCCTTTTGAATTGCATCAGTCCCCATTTCCTTCTGCTTGAGCATACACATTTACAATGCAATTTCAATCTCTCATTTTTCATAATGAGGAATTTAAGTAAGAAGGGAACTGAAAGAACCACAACACCGGTGCTAGAAAACATTGTTTTAAACCTTTGTTTAAATGCATGCATGCCAACATTGGAAAGGTAGCTGTCCATAGCAAAAGGTCAATGAGAGTGGCAGACGAGCATGCACACTCACAGATGGGAACAGGGCTTGTGTAAAAATTTTGAATTTATGATTATTTATATATCTCATCATATTTCAAGTTATCATATATTTCTATTTTTAAAAAAACATATCTTATCTGGATAAATAATACAAGAAATATATATATATATATATATATATATATATATATATATATATATATAGAAGATTTAGAAATAATTATATAACATTTTTCAAAAATATGAAATGTAAAAAAAAATTCTGAAAAATTACTATATTATAATTCAAGAAACCTGTATACTTGAAAAGCATGCATCGCACAAGATATTAATTAATATTTAATATTAATAAAAGAATGAATAAATAACTTCTGAAATTTATTTACATTTTCCAAGATATCTTATGTTATAGTAAAGAATAGAATTCATAAATTTGCCAGGAATAATTTCTAACACCATCCAGATTTAACATCTAAGAATAAAAAATTAAAAAAACATTAATGCCCTAAGATTAAAAAAATTAAACATGACACTGGAAAAGAAAAAAGAGTAAATGTTATTCCGGACATATTATAAAACTTGCACTTGATTTATAAAATGACTACGTGCAATAGGGGGAAAACTCGTTTCTGTAGAAGTTTTAATCCTATCCGTAGACTGTGGAGATTTTCGATAAAATCCATAGTAACTACGAAGAATCCGTAGCAGTTCGTAAATGCAGAAAAGTGTTTTGTGAGATGAAATTTGAAAATAAATAACTGAAGTGAAGAAATAATTAATAAAATAAATTATTTATTTAGAAATTGTAGATAAAATTGAATTAGATTTTTAGAATTTAAAATTATCTTGTTAACAGATTTTATTTACAAATGTTGAAAAGTCTGAAAGCAAGTGCTTGCAGACCTTTATCAGAATTTAACCAACTGTTAAATTCTAATATTGTTCTGCATGATTCTATTTAAAGTTGTAAAGAAGAAATTCCGACTTGGGGGAGGGATATACAGACAGCTTCAAAAAACAAAGCATCTTTTTACAATGTAAAAAAGAGAGATTCTACTGCCACAAGTTGTTATTCACTCAGAATATATGGAAGTTTGAACAGAGGCATAGCGACCAAGGGGTATAATTTCCGGCTTCCATCACTCCTTGGAAGCAAAATGGGGACAAGACATTGATGTGTAATTGTAACTTTATAATGTGAAATATGATAAAAAGGCAAAAAGATCATAGCTTGCCCCAAGCACATGATCATAGAAGGTGAATCATCACTTGCCCATGTGATTATTTGGGGTGAAAAAAGGCCATATTTTGCCCTGCATCACTTACTCATAATATACTACTGAGTTTAAATTAATTTAATTCCTTAAAGAGTGCAATCACATTTAAAAGCATCCCAGCACAGTTATAGATATAGATATAATACCATAAATTAATAATTTTCTTTCCTTCTCAGACTCATAGAATACAAAAAGAAAGTATTGTCAAAATGTTTGACCTCGAGATTTTGAGGAATCTGCATGTTTTAGGGCTCCCTCCCCACCTAAAAAATTTGGAATTATGTTCGTTTGTATATCAACATTGTTAATTCAAAAAACAAAACAGATAGAGGAATGAAATTTGATAAGAGGTCTTTAACACCAAAATTGTGAATCTTGATTAAACTTGGACAAAATCCACCAAAGGCATTTATATCTGTCCGTCCGTGTGTATCTTTGTGAGGTTTGACAGTCATAAGAATTAAGTAAAAAGTTTTTGGTTTTTATGCTCAAAACAAAACTGAATTTCTCACGAATTACCCTAACGAAAAGAAATAAAACCACATTGTGCTTTTTTATTAATGTCTATAAATAATACCTTTGTTCTTACATATTTATTTAATTCAGCATACAATGAATTTTTTAAATATCCAGTCACAAATGCCTAAATCCTTCTAATGACACTAAAGTGCTAAAATGGTGGTGATTAAATCCTTATAATGAGAGTAAGGTGGTAAGTTTGTTGCCAAGAGGAAAACACCAAACTGTCTTTACCTTGGCAACAAAGAACAGAGGATCCGCTTTAAACTTTATTTTTATTCATTAGATAAACAAACATGGAATTTAAACGCAATATGGGTAAAGAAAATCACAACACATCTATGGGACAATTTCTAACTAAAAAAACACTAACGGCCTTATTCACCATCCATGGTTAAACCATGATCAGCGGTTAAATGATGGTTCTGCTATGATAATGCGAAAGCTGACCGAAATGCGTCGCCAAATGTATACCCTGGGGGTTGCTATTTTGGCATGATATCTCAATTTCTCTGTTGTTGGCGATTTTTAAAATTACTCTCAGCCTTCGAGCCAAACGAGTATCTCGCCAGTTAGGGTTATACATCCAGTCGATCATTTCGGTCAGTATTCGCTTGTTCGTGCAAATTCCCTTTTAACCGCTGATCATAGTTTAACCACGGATGGTGAATAAGGCCGTAACAGAGACAACAATAATTATCCGATGCTTTATAAATACCAGTTTTTAATAATTTATCACAACAAATAAACATGAAATAATTATACAACAATACGAAAATATAAACTTACTCTTAATTAAAAATAAAGCGCCGTTGTAGCTTCCGACGTAGCGTTAACCGGCGGACATATTTCCTTCCCCCTCTAACGTTTCCCGGAACGAGTATAGTTCCTATTAGCGCTTGTAGATGGCGATAGAAGGTATCGCCGTCTAGAGACGCTAACAGGAACTATGCTTGTTCAGCTATTCGGCCAACGTAGGTTTGCTGTACTAGATTTGGCAAATCGCGCTTTCTTAGTGAAATTCTATTCTTTTCCCACATTCCCAACTTTTTTAAAATTTTAAATCCTAGCATGTAACGCCAGGAATTTCAGTGAAGCCTTATTTCCTCTGCTAATTCAATTTTTATACTCTTTCAGAAATTAATCTGATTTATTTCATTAATCATTTTTTATTTAAATGAAAAAGTTTTCAGCCGTCAAAAGCAATAAAAATATTTTTTGTGTAAAATTTAAATAAATATTTTTTAAATCGTATTTCTGGTTTAATATACAGTTTGTCGCAAAAATGATAGGTTACTTCTGACTAGTTTAATGCAAGAAAATACGTCTATAGGTTGTTGGTGCTCTGGGATAACTCGATCAAATGCTTATTTTTGCTCTATATAACCCTACTATTTACAAATACAAATATGTGTGTTTGTAGGCGCTCTACAGCGCTGCATTAACATACTTTGTAGGGTGTGCCTCAAAGCGATATTTTTTAAAAAAATTAATTAGTTATAAATGAAGTGAAACTTGGGCGTTTTTCTGCGATAGCTTCAGAAAATGTTATCGTACAGAAATGATTTTTACATCATTTTAAAATCTATATACTATATCCACCATCCACTAGCAAATATACTCTCCATTTAAATTTGACATTGATATTTTTCCACAACACTCCTAGAATTGCAGCATTAATTGAGCAGTCGTTGCCCCGTGTGTGTTTTATATTGTTTATTCATCCTGTCACCTTTGTTTATATATATTTTTTTGCTGTATTAGAAATCTCGGCAATTTTTTTTCGTTACCTTTTTTTACATTTTCTTCGTCTGTACAATGTTTATTTTGATTGTTTTTTTTATTTCAACAAACTTTTAAAAATATTTTTAAATATTATTTTCCAACAATATTTTCAGAAAAATATAGGGAAAATCATACTAGTTTCATTGTTTAATTTAAAGTCGCATCCTTTTCCTTTCTTAAGAATACGATGTAAAAATTTTTCTCAATTTTTTTTAGATTTTTCATATTTAGATCTGAATTAGAATCTTAATGATTCCAACTTTATTACTTTTATGTTCTACCAATTTCAAAAAATTTCTAAAAATTAGTTCTTAATTATAATTTGAGCATTCTTTGTTCTGCTGTAATAAAATGCTATTCATTTTCATTGCTTTACCGGTTTTTTAGTCCTGTGTTTGCTTTCAAACACGACAATGTTTTCAGACTGGCATACTTTCTATAAACTGCGACATGTAAGAGCGTTGGTCTAGAGCAGAGGTTCTCAACCGAAGGACCAGTTCGGGGTACGCGAAATCAAAGTCGGTAATGACGGACTCGAGAAAATATAAAGGATTTAAAAAGTTACAGTATTTTGTTTTCCTAAGTTTGTGTGAAAGGAGAAGATTGTGCTAGACTAAAACCTACGCTTAAAATAAGAATAAAGAAAGCATAAGAAAATCTGGTAAATGATTGATATTTTGTCTTCACCAGCCCCGATTATGCATGAATCATCTGTGTGTTCGCAAAAGCTGTAGCTTCACCAGGCGCCTGTGTGGTATACTTTTTATTTTTGTTCCTCTAGTTTAGGCTTATTGAGAACAATCCGGAAACCTCTCAAGATTCTTGTTTTGATGTTTTTATTAAAAGCGTGATTAAACGCAGGCATCATTAATTGCTTGATTGGTATGTATAATGAATAACGACTGTTCATGTAACTAAAACTTTGTGTTTTTATGGGTGCTCAATTTGATTGGTTTGGTTTGTTTTGTGGCACAAAACTGGTGTTAGTAAGCTATGCGTTCTCAATTTGAAGTGATTATCTTTAGGGTGACTTTAATTCGATATTGTTTGATTTCTCAAAATCTACAAGTGGTTGAAAACTGGAACTCTTAAGAGATCGGCATCTAGAAATGAAATTCGAACCACCGATTGGGCAGCTATGGAGATAACTGTGGATCAGCAAGATGATAATCATGAAGTGCAAAGGACGACTGATTGGCCTGTTCAAGTAAGAAATAAAATTTATTTTGTTAAAAAAAACATCAGTGCACCTCCGAAGAAGAGAAAATATTCTAACGAATACTTAAAATATGGATTTTCCGTCACGGGCAATACAGATTGTCCCAAACCACTCTACTTTGTTTGTGGAGAGATATTGTCAAATGGCGGCATGAAACCATCTTTACTAATGCGCCATTTAGAAACAAGACATCCAACTTACAAGCAAAGAAATATTAGTTCTTTCCAACGACTATCCAACAGCCCTAATTTAAATTCTTGTTTGATATCCACAAACAAAGCAAATGAGGCTGCGATTGAGGCATCATACAGAATAAG
Organism: Araneus ventricosus; assembly: GCA_013235015.1. NCBI lineage: Eukaryota > Metazoa > Arthropoda > Arachnida > Araneae > Araneidae > Araneus > Araneus ventricosus. The sequence continues at coordinate 73,248 of BGPR01001432.1, forward strand.
TTATCATTGCTAAAAGTGGGAAATGCATGTTCGGTGAAGACCGTGTCCAAAATAAAAAATATTCCTTTGTCTAACAGCACAGATTCTCGGAGTATTAAGGATATATCTATTGACATTGAAGCTACTATAAATGAAAGAATAAAAAGAACCGCTCCTTTTCAATACAGCTGGATGAAAGCACTGATGTTTCCGATCTGTCAATTTTGCTTGTTATTGCAAGATATTTGAATGTTAAGGAACTTGAAGAAAACCTCTTATTGTGTCTCACTAAAAGATGTACTGGCGAGAATTAATGACATTCACGGTTATTTCTGTGAAAACGAAATGGATTGGGCTATTTGCACAGATAGTGGAAAATCTATGTCTGGCTGTTATAAAGGTTTACGTGGTCGTATCAAAATAGTCGCTCCTCATGTAACTTGGAGCCATTGCTGCATCCACAGACAAAGTTTAGCAGCGAAGCCTTTGCCAGATTCATTGAAAGAAATACTCAATCAATCCGTCAAAGTTGTAAATTTCATTAAGGCTAATTCAACTAACACCCGATTGTTCAAATCTTTGTGTGGAGACATGGGCAGCCTGCATACAACGTTACTTTTGCACACAGAAGTGAGATGGCTTTCTCGAGGAAATGTACTCACACGATTGTTTGAACTGAGACATGAAATTCTTATATTTTTACGTTGAGCTCTAAATTTTATGAAAATTAATGGTTGCAGCAGCTAGCGTACTAATCTGACATTTTTTCAGAAATAAATAAACTTAATTTAGGATTGTAGAACCATTTCGAAACCATTTTAAAGGTAACTGACAAAATCGAGTCTATGATTAAGAAGCTGAATTTTTGAGAATCCTGTCCAAAAAAAAAACACAGTATGGAATTTTTGAGACACTTAACAGCTTTTTATCTGAGAACGAACTTAAATTAACAAAACAAGTAAAAACTAGCATAATAGCACATTTAAAAGGACTTAAGTTGTCTTTCAGACAATATTTTCCGAAGCGCAGTGATGCAGATATGTGGATATTAAATTCATTGAACGAAGTGTTTTTTCAAAAAGCTGAAAAATTAACAATTTCTGAAAAAGAAAGATTAATTGAACTTTCAACTGATTCTTCATTAGAATCTGAATTTTAAAAAAGAAATTTGATTGACTTCTGGGTAGCAGTGAAAGAAGAGTACCAAGAACTCGGCGTTAAAGCAATAAAAATATTCAATAAAATTCACGAACACAGAACTTGTGGAAAGAGCATTCTCGTCTTATACATATATTAAGAATAAATACCGAAATAAGCTTGACGCAGCTCCAGTCATAAAATTGTATCTTTCTTCTTTTGAACCCAATTTTATAAAATTCAGCTCCGAAACAAGCTCAACGATTGCATTGAAATTTTCTTGCACTTGAATAACTGATTATTACGAAAAGTGATTTTTACCTAACCTTATAAGTTAATGTTATCCTTATTACAATTCTGTTTTTATTTGTTTTGCCATTTAACTAATACTATTTTAAAATTGGAATAAAATATAAAAGTAAAAATAAGTCTTGCAAATGTCATTAATTCTCGTTATTTTACTCTTAAGCGTACCTAAGCCCTTAACATAATTGATAAAAACTTCTTTGCATAGACGGACGGGGGGGGGGGGGGCACGCTGGCAGGAGGGGTACGCGAAAATGAAAAGACTAATCAAGGGGTACGCGAAGGGAAAAATGGTTGAGAATCCCTGGGCTAGAGCTACCAAATTCGGAGGTCGTTACTTCTTATGTACTCACTGAGCGAGGACTTTTCAACATTTTAATCATATTTTTAATTAATTAAAATTAAGCTGAATAATAATTTTTCCCTCAATAACCTCGGATCATAATATCGCACAAAAAACATTTTCACACCCTTTAAAATTCAAAACACGCTTTTCGGTAATACGAATTTTATTGTCTTGCAACTTTTTAAAAAATTTTAATAAATTTTTCAAAATTAATTTTAAACACAATATGTAACAATGATTTTTATTGTGTTAATAAAATTCTAACCAATTTTATTGTTTCATCAAATATTTCACTCGTATGGTTTTGCCAATCTCAAAGTTATGATTTAAAAATTGCTTTCGTTATCGGATATTAATTTCCAAAGCAAAATTTTCATTTTCGATTTTATTAACATTATAGTGATTTTAATCTGACATTCTTAGGCCGGATTACAAAATAGGCAAAGCAGGCCTGTGATGCCCGCGATTTTTTTAGGGGGTGTAAGAACTCGTCATATTTTTGTGATATTTTCAGGGTAATTAATTTTATGCCTTCATTTAATTTACAAGGACCAAGTACTCGCAAATACTCTAATTAATATCAAGTATATTTTAAACTTCAGAATATTTGGCTTAGAATTTTCTTTTTCAAGTTTTCAAATTTATTTGCAGATCAGTATCGTCCAATATTTTTTCAATTGGCAAATGACTCACAAGTCTACAGCTCTGCCAGACTATTAACTATTTAGAATGGGTTAAAAAGAGATTTATTTTAACTGTTTTGTTTAAAATTACATTTAAGTTGACATTTTTAATACGCGATATATTGAAAACAACTATCTTATAGATGTTTTGTCAATTCAGTTGGTCGTAATATTTGTAACATAAAAACTACTTATATACAAATTAAATTAAAATCTTTAAAAAAATATTTGGTTTAAGAAGTTTAAAAGGGGATAAGGGGGCCCCAAAACTTGCATTGCCTAAGGGCTTCCACAGCGCTTAATCCGGCCCTGGACATTCTTCCTTTAAAGTTCGTGATGTAAAAATTGTTATGCACGGAATGTACCCAGATAGGAATATTAGTTTGCAGCAAGCTTGCCACAAATTTGTCATGACAAGAGTGCAGGCTTGTAGCAAGTTAACGAATGCTTCTAAGTCGCCATGGAACGAACTTGCAGCAAGCTTGCCACAAGCTTGTCGTGCAAACTCATTGCAAATTATAGCAAAAACAGAGTACGATCACAACCCGGGATAGAACTCGCTACCTACCGCTTAGTAGACAAATGTCGATACCACTCGACCAGCTCGGCTACGACAGGAGAAGATAGATTTCGCTAATACATCGTTCGATTCGATTCGTATACGATTTATTTTAAATTCTTTTTCTTGATTTCATTAATTTTTTGAGCTGAGAATATGATTTGAAGTCAAAGAGAGAGCGATTTTCGCTAATAACTACGTTCTGCTAGTAGAATAAATTATGAAATTAGAGTTCAAAAGTAATTACTTTAAAATGGGACAAAATGTCCAAGTTATTATTTTTCAACAAACATTGACTGTTTTTTAGATTTAATTTTGTTTATAAACGTTAAAATTTCAACATTAAGAAAAAAGCGATATATATTTTTTTTAAAGTGCGAGTGGCATATTTAGTAAAAAGATGGAAAATGTTTCAAAAATTTTTTTTTATAAAAAAGTTAGTATTTTATAAATTATCATTGATTTATTGAATTAATAAAAGGAAGGACGGTCTAGGAGATGCTATTAAAAATCGGATGTTTTTTTTAAAACAGAGACAAAGATAATTATCTCTTTGTGCTGTCTTTGCATCAAGCTTGTTTTGCAAACTTGCAGCAAGTTTGATTTGCAAGAGAGGTGGCGCTATTTGTCACATCGAACTTGCAGCAAATGCGTTGCAAGCGAGGGTGACGCTAGTTGTCACAGCGAACTTGCTAGAAGTTCGTTTCAAGTTTGACGCGTCAAATTTTGCCATGACAAGGGAATATCAAGTCAAAATCAAACTTGCTGCAAACTTACCCAGATAGCAATTTTAGTTTGCAGCAAATTTGCAGCAGACTTACACTGCAAGTCTGCAAGATTTCTGCAAATTTGTCACGACAAGTGTTCAAGTGTGAAACAAGCTTGCAGCAAGTTAACGCAAGCCTCGAAGTCACCATAGGACGAACTTGCAGCAAGCTTGCATCGCAAACTCATTGCAAATTATAGCAGAAACAGAGTATGAACACAACCCAGGATAGAGCTCGCGACCGACCGGTTCGGAAGCTGACGCGGTAACCACTGGGCCAGTTAAACTCTGAGAAGAGAAGATAATTTCGCTAATATATCGTTCCATTCGATTCGTATACGATTTATTTTAAACTATTCTCTTGATTTCATTAATTTTTTGAGTTGCGAATATGATTTGAAGTCAAAGAGAGAGAGAGCGATTTTCGCCAATAACTACGTTTTATTAGTAGAATAAATTATGAAATTAGAGTTCAAAAGTAATTACTTTAAAATGGGACAAAATATATAAGTTTATTTTTCAACAAACATTGACTGTTTTTTCGATTTAATTTTGTTTATAAACGCTAAAATTTCAACATTAAGAAAAAGGCGATATAGTTTTCTTTAAAGTGCGAGTGATATATTTAGTAAAAAGATGGAAAATGTTTCAAAATTTTTTTTATAAAAAAGTTAGTTTTTTTTACAAATTATCATTGATTTATTGAATTTATAAAAAGAAGGACGGTCTAGGAGATGCTATTAAAAATCGGATGTTTTTTTAAAAAACAGAGACAAAGATAATTATCTCTTTGTGCTGTCTTTGCAGGAAGCTTGTTTTGCAAACTTGCAGCAAATTTGATTTGCAAGGGAGGTGGCGCTATTTTGTCACATCGAACTTGCAGCAAATGCGTTGCAAGCGAGGGTGGCGCTAGTTGTCACAGCGAACTTGATACAAGTTCGTTTCAAGCTTGACGCGTCAAATTTTGCCATGACAAGGGAATATCAAGTCAAAATCAAACTTGCTGCAAACTTACGTGCTATCTGGGTGACGGCTGATATAATAAAGTCAGACGAAGGCAAGACAGATAATCCAGCCTAAACATCATCATGATACACAGGGCTGAATTAAGTCCTGTTAATAGGGGCCACCAATTGAGGCGTATAGGTCATGCAAATTTTGGGGCCACCTACGCCCAAATTTCAACATCAGATATTTTTTATTCATTTTTGTTTAATCTCTATATAAACAATTTTCAAGTGACAAACATTATGACAACACATTTAATTGTTTATAACCTTTCAGTAAGTTTGTTTTGATATCTCGCCTGCAAAAAAATAAATTTGAATTTTAAAAGTAATTTTAATCATAATGATAAAAAATGTAAAATTTTTAACCCTATTTAAATACTCTAATGAACAGTTTGAGAGAGATGTTGACTAACTGAAAAAAAAAGCACCATACTGATTTAGCAAGGGAATTTTGAAGCATGGAAAAAAAAATCACAAGATTAATGTTCTGAAATTTAAACGATGCTTACTTTTGATGTGAATAAATTCAAGTAGACGGCTCTTGTAATAGATGAAAAAGAATGAAATTACCATGGAAATAATAAAAAAAATATTTAAAGTCCTCGAGGATCCTAAGCAGATGCCTATTTGATAATCCGTCCCTGATACTACAGTGCGAATCTCTTGTCATTTCCCCCTCGATATCTGAAATTAAGGTATGAAGTTTATCTTAGTTTGGTTTTTCGCCAGAACTGAATGAAAATGACTGACAGAAATGTGTATCTGTGATGGAAGTAAACAGATTTTCACACAATCAACGCTCAAAAGTTGTCGCCTCTTCAATAGCATTTTTATCGTTGCCCCTTTTATTTCTTTGGAGGCTTGCTTTGAACGAAACAGGATACTTACTTTCTGTCCGTAAAATCTAACCCTAATCTTCCGTTTATTAGAAGGGAAATACTAGAAACTTGTTATTAGTATACATTTGTTTGTAATTTGTACATGCACATGAGTTTTCTTTCATTTTTTTTAGTATCAGTACGCGTGTTTTCTTTTCTTTCTTTTTAGTATAAGTACATGTGTTTGTGTAAGACAAATGCGCCCTTCAATTCTCTCCGTAAATAATCACTAAGAGAAAAGCTGAGCAGACAGCTCTTAACATAGATTTTCTTCAAAATGCTTAGGCCCGGTGCACACTAGCGAATTGTGTCGCGAAAGCAATAAACCAGTCATTTGCAGTAAAAGTCATAAACGGGACGAAACACACTAAGACCTAGCCGGTCCTCACATGCCCCTGTGGAAATAATCGCTTCGACTATTTTTTTTTTCCAGTCGAGGGGAAAGTTTGTCGTCGAAGCGATTATCGCCACTGGGGGCATATGGGGACCGGCTAGATCTTCTCAGTGTATTTCGTAAATGGAGTAAGTAAATGGATTTAGGCCTTAGTAAATGGATTTACAGCTCGCAAGTTTGTTTTGTTTACATTCGATTCGACAATTGTAGCTTGATTTGATCTTTGTGTGGTATTCGAGATTTGTTTTTGTTAACCCGGCACAAGCTAAGAACCCCGTTCTGGAGCATACACCGGAAAACAAACCTTCATCCTTCCTTCCCTGATTTGATCAGAGACGACGAAATTTTTCAAAATAAGTTTAAGTCGAGCAGATTCAATTATAAATCGAAATTGTCGAAAAAGAGAACTGTTGAACAACTGAAACTGTTGAGGAATCTTTCCCAAGACGATCCAATCTGAATGTACAAAATAGAGTCAAGCGTTTTTGTGTACGGAACTAAGTTCCCGAGCTATAGGAACATAGTTGACTATGATAGGTCTCTATTCTTTTACCCATGTAGCGAAGATTTTCTGATCATTATTTCTGTGGGGGAAAAAACATGTTTAAAATTTTGGTGTCAAAATCAAGAATTTTAGAATTCTTTTAAAATTTTGAAAAAAGGCTGTTTTGTTAATGCTATGAAGGTAAAAGTAAATAATTATTATGGGTTATAATTCTAAATAGTGAATCTGAACATACTTAGGGCCATTTGTGACTTTAAAGTGTCCTTTTTAAGCAAAAAGTATGTGAAATGGGTTAACTCATCTTTCGAAAACTTAAATCTTCTGAGGTTTTAACACATAAATATCTACCCAGCGAGAAAAGTTATATCTTTCTTGGCTAAATAATTATTGCAGAGTGTGTGCATACATGTGGTGAAGCTTTGCTGAGCAACAAGTCATTGAGAAGTGTGGATATTTAGAAGTTTGTTGGAATGAAGTCAGGGCTAATGAAACTGTTGAAAAAACATTTAATTGTGTGTACCAAGAAGTTTAAGTACCCGATTTCTGAATGATGAAAAATATTTTTATTTGTAAACATTTTATAAATTTTAGCAAATTTCTTTTTAACATTTACATATATATGGTATAAAGGTAAAATTTTAATTATATAATTTGATTGTTTAGTTTTTAGTAATTAAAAGTTTAGTTTTAGTTTTTTTAAAAAGAGTTTAGTTAAAACTTCATACTATTCAAATAATTTAAATTTACTTTTAGTAATTAATGCATTTATAATTCCCTATTACTAGCAGGCACTCACAATTGTACAGCGATCATGTAGTGATCCCAAAAGAATCACAACGTGATTCTTGGGGGTTGACGAGCGGAACGAGTAGGGTGTGTAACCCCTAGTAGATATTATTACCCATTCCTGAAAAAATACCTTCGAATAGATTAAGGAGTTTCTTATGCAATTCAAACACAAAATACCGATGAATTGATTAAGGACTTAAAGAAATTACCTCCGAAAAAGCTGAAAGATCCAAGCAAACAAAAATTGTATATTTTTTCAAAAAAATTGAATAAATAACTTTTTTGTCCAGATTATTCTTAGAATTCATCTTGTCATAAAAAACAAAATGGGTGCTTGGGTAAATGCATATTTAAAGGGGCTCAAAACATGAAGGCACTTTAGAGCGGCCACCCCTCTGAACGGTCGATTCGGAAGATTTATATTCACAAAAAATTACAGAACATTAATTAATAGTAAATTAATGGATACTTATACTTATTTAAAAATCAATTCATAATTATTTAATACAGGGTGGCCATCATTTTTGCTGTTTCAGTTTCCCTGACTTTTCCAGGTTTTATAAAAAATTTCCCTGACTTTTTTCGGAGGTAGCCTATCAATCATAGAACCTGCACATTGGCAATACTAAGTATTTGTTCAAGTCGGTATGGTTTGAATAAAAAAGCAAAATGTTTGAAAAAAGAACATTCATTTAAAACTTTTAAACAATAAACCATAAAATAACTAATGCATCTTTACAATGAACAATTCTACTGTACCGAATTTTCCAGGTTTTTCTGATTAAAAATATAAACTTAAAAAATCTTTAGGACGATCAAAATCTCAATAAAAATATACGTTGCAAAATAAAACATAAAAAGGCAGAGAAAAAATGTAAGAAAAAGATTTTTTATTGATGTTCATAAATTGAAACACAGAAGCATAATATTCTGTCACACGAATGGAATCGAATAATTTGCAAAAGAAAAAAAAGCAACTTTTTATTCCAACCAACTTCCTTGAATACTGCTCAAAATGGACAATATATAAAGAGAAATAAATAAAATAAAACATCAAAGACAAAAAAAGAGAAAAAATATAATTCGCGAAAATGGGAAAAAACCTGAATTTACCATTTAAAATTAAATAAAAATCTAATTTGATTTTTTTAAAAAAAAATTACTGTTGCGTCAGCTCCCCTCTTGTGCTAATCCATCACTTTGCTAAATTTGATCTTGTATGTCAAAGATCTGTGCGTGAGTAAAGAACGAAAAAAAAAAAAAAAGGAACATGCATACATAATACTAAAAAAAAATTGTTCTTTTATATGTTATGGGTAACGGATGTCCCATACTTTGAAGATCCCATAATTTATCAAAATGATCAGTAATCATGTTTCCCAACACTCAGAGAAAAAAAATCTTACATAAAATAAACACACAAAAAAAAAATGCTGAAAGAAAATATTAGCACTAATTTCAAATACTTCATAATTCAATGAAAAGATCTCCAGAAATGGAAAAACAAACTAATTCTGGTATAACTCCAATTTGATATTAAATCATCATAAAAGCAGGCAGTAGTGTGGATGCTAACTTGTAGACAGATAAAGAGAAATTTACGATCTCGTAAGCTATCTGAATCTCTTGGACATATAGCTACATCCCGGTTCTTCTTCCATATCTGAGTGTGATTATACTATAGAATTTCATCTCAAGAAGTATCATCTAATTTAACAACCAAAAGGAACGCGATTCTGTTCATATAGTCCAGTCAACGAAGGTCCAAAATGGGGGTGAAAAACATTAACTCATATAGTTTTGAAAATTGGTACACATGTTCGTGAGGGGCTTATTATGAACATACTAAAAGTCCCCGTACCTGGAGGGTGAGTTTGCGACGCTATCTTGGATTTCATCCCTTCTTTTTTAGTTTTTTCTGAATATCTCGAAAAATATTCAGTTTTCAAATTACAATTGGTTTAACAAATTAGAGAGTGTAAAATTCCCTACAAACTAAACTTTTATTTTTCTTCCAGCTTTAATAGCTTCCTAGATAATGGGTCTCAAAAGTTGCCCCCATTTCATCTCCCTTTTTTAGTTTCTCTTGAATATCTCAAAATCTATTCAATTTTCAAATTGCATATAATCAACAAATTGAAGAGCGTAAAATTCCCTACAAACACATGCTTTTATTTTTGCTTTAGCATTAATAGTTTCCGAGATAATGGATTTAAAAATTTGCCGTCATCTTGGATTTTATTCCCCTTTTTTTAGTTTTTTTTTAATATCTCGAACACTATTTGATTTTCAAATTACATTAAATGCAACAAATTAACTATCGTAAAATTCCCAACCAATGCATTCTTTTATTTATTTTCTAGCTTTCATAGTTTCAGTGATATTTAAGAAAAACTAAAAAGGGGGGGATAAAATCCAAGATGGTTGCAAATTTTGAAATCCATTATCTCGGAAACTATTAAAGCTAAAACAAAAATAAAAGCATGCGCTTATAGGGAATTTTGCGCTCTTTAATTTGTTAACTACATGTTATTTAAAAATTGAATAGATTTCGAGACATTCAAGAAAAACTAAAAAAGGGGGATGAAATCCAAGATGGCGACAACTTTTGAGACCCATTATCTGCGAAACCATTAAAGCTGGCAGAAAAATATAAATATATATTTGAAAGGAATTTCACGCTTTTTAATTTGTTGAATCAATTAAGAGTTGAAAATTGAATACTTTTCGAGTTATTCAGAAAAACTGAAAAAGGGGGAATGAAATCCAAGATGGCGGCAACATTTGAGACCCATTATCTGGAAAACAATTAAAGCTGGAAGAAAAATATAAGCATGTGTTTGTAGGGAATTTTACGCTCTTTAATCAATTGTAATTTGGAAACTCAATAGTTTGAGATATTCTGGAAAAACTGAAAAAGGCGGATGAAATCCAAGATGGCGCCGTGAGCTTACTTCCCCAGGACCGGGGACTTTTAGTATGTTTATCAGAAGCCTCTAAATTTGTAACTTTGTGACTAACGTAACAATATAGTTTACGTTAGTCACAAAGTTAAAAATTTAATTTAATTTGGTTAAATCATTATCTTTTAAAATAATTTCTGCATGGATATGTTATACTGACTAGTGTTACATAAAATATAAGGATAAAAGGTTTCATCAGAGATTATTTAAGAGTATTTTGTCATATTATAGCTTGTTAAAATCTTTAAAAAGTTACGTTAGTCACAATGGAATGACCCAACTGGCATTTTTCTACACTAATGTATGGTTTTGATTTTTGATGGAAAAAAAGCGGTTATTGCTATTTTTTTTGTTATTATAATAAATTATAATAATTGTTATATTTTAAAGCGAAGTTTTTGCAAGAATCCTTTTTAAAATTTGTTATAAGTTTAGCCAATAGAGGTTTTATTCCTGTGAAAACAATAATGTGTACTGATTTTCGAAGGAAAACGCCTTAATACATAAACATGTACATAAGATTTTCCTATCTCAATAATTTTAATGTCGATTACTAGTATTATAATTAGAAAATGCCTTAACAAACCTATCACAAGCAGAGGTTCTATAAAGAATATTTATGAGAAAATTATACACTACAAACATCATAAAAATGAAAATTTCACTTGTAACATTTTAGCAATGTGCAATGAAATGAACTTTCCGAGAAAAGCTGAAACCGCAAAGTTCAAAAGAATAATACTTTTTAATTTTATTTTCATCATGACACATTCAATTAAATTACCTCCATGAGAAAATTCTTTTCAGCAAAGATTCGCTAAATGAAATCATTTCATTTGTATGAGAAGGTAAATCTTATTATTTTAAAAAAATCAGCTGAGAAATTACTACACACACCATAGGAATACGATTTTTTTTAATTTATTTAATTCGAGATAATTAACATCTAAATTACTATTCCAAGAATAATCTTATACATAGTTATCAAACGAATACGGTTTTCCATTTATATGAACACAATGATGATTATTTAAATTGCTGTTTAGAGAAAGTCTTTTTCTACATCGCCAGGATAGTATTTTCATTTGTGGAGATGGATAATGCCAATTTAAATCAACCTTACGAGAACAATTTTTACCACATACATCAGAAGGGCTCTTCATTTGTATGAGTTCGAAAATGCACATTTAACTGACTTTTCTTTGAAAAATATTTATGGCACAAATCGCAAGAAAAGGTCTTTTCATTTGTATGCATTCGATAGTGCACATTTAAATTACTTTTCACAGTAAATTCCTTATTGCACACATCACAAGAAAAGGGCTTTTCATTTGTATGAGTTCGAAAATGTACATTTAAATGACTTTTCAGAGAAAAATTTTTATGGCATACATCACAAGAGTAGGGTTTTTCATTTGTATGAATTCGATAATGCACATATAAATTACTTTTCTGAAAAAATTTTTTATGGCATATATCACAAGAAAAGGGCTTTTCATTTGAATGAGTTCGAAAATGCCTATTTAAATGGCTTTTCCGAGAAAACACTTCATTGCATACATCACAAGAAAAGGGCTTTTCATTTGTATGAGTTTGGAGGTGCTCATTCAAATGACTTTTCCATGAAAAATCTTTATGGCATACATCACAAGAAAAAGGTTTTTCTTTTGTATGAGTTCGAAAATGCACATTTAAATCACCTTTCCGAGAAAACTCTTTATTGCATACAACACAAGAATATGGTCCTTCTTTCGTATGGGTATGAAAATGACTTTGTAAAAGCTGTTCTTGAGAAAATTTCTGACCACAGATATCACATTCGAAATCATTCTTATTCTTGTCATTGACATTTTCCAAATTTTTATGAGTATCAACTGTTTCTACACACTGTTCACTTATCAAATGTGCTTCATCCCTCTTGATGTACGTTTCCATCGTGTATGTTCTTGTTGATTGATAAAAATTGATGTTTCTCTTTTAAAAATGACCGGAAATTGTAGGATATGTATCTAAACTCAAAGTTTTTCTTTATATGAAGAAACACATTTTCTTCAGTGGCAACCGGGCGCCTTAGAAGGAACCTGGTGAAGAAAACGGAATTTTATTACCACTTAAGTTACAAAAAGCATTTTGTATGTAAATGACAATTTATTGAAAAAAGAAAACAGAGCATTGTGTTCTTGACTCAGTGGCGTAGTGAGCACGGTGAAAAAGGGTGTAGATTACGTGGGCGCTAGTTGTAAGAGGTACCATGGAGTCAGAAGGGAATGCAAAATGCAAATAACACATGATGTCATGTATTAGATTTGTATAAAAACAAATGTATCTGTCATTCTGCATAGTGAGTATTGGCAGTTGTTATAGCAAGATGTTATCTTTTAAAATAAAAGATTATATATTTTTATTTACTGAAAGCTATGCTCTATATTTTCTTTTTGATGAAACACACTCCGTGTCTACAAAAAGATTACTGTGTTTATGCATTTTTGAAAGAAAAAACAGATGAGGAGTCTAAAAATATACCATAACTAGGGTATCATTTTACACTTGTCATGTTGTCGACCATGATAAAAAAAAATCCCTTTATTTCCTTGGTGCCACTTACCCTATCTATGGCACTGGCCACATTAGCAAAGTGTTAATGCATTTAATGTCACTTTTGAAAGTCAAGTATGATAAGGGGGTAAATATAATACCATGGCCCTGCACTGTTTACACAAGCTAAAGCCTCTGATAATGGGGGGAGCACAAAAAAATCATATTACCCAGGCGTTACTTATCCTGCCAACAAGACAGTCTTGATTTATGACTCTTTATAAAATTATGCTTTCAATGACACTAGTTTGAATGTTTTTCTCTGGTTTCCGGAGTAAAAAAAAAATAATAATAATAACCTGAGATAACTTGCACAGAAATAAATGAAATTGCTAGTTTTAATAACTGAAATTAAAAAGTACAAAAAAATGCAACAATGAAAAATATAAAAATTTTCCTCCATAGAGATTGCCATTATGTTAGAAAACATTCGGTAAAATTGTACCTTCATTATAGAGAGAACAAAATTATTAGCATGGTGATTTTAATTACGCAAAATCATTACTCACAGGTACTGCACCGAAGACCAAATCATTATTTACAAATATTGTACCCGCTGTCAAAACTTTATTAGCAGGAACTGTACAACAGATGAAATGTTATTAGCCAATCAAATTTTAGCTGATAGATCTTTTATTAATTATGATCCACTATAAACCAGATAAATTTAATTATTTGAGTTTCACTTCTAAAGCTACATGAGAGTTATATTGTAATTTTGAACATTGATATGTTTATCTCATCAGTAGTATCATCATCATTAAATAATAATGATAATAATAAAATACATATAGTTGTAAAATGGTGAGAAAAAAAACTAGTTTCTATCTTGTTTTTTTAAGAAAATGGGAAACAGTTTTTTTAAAAGTGGGTCATAGGACTGTGCCGATTTTCGATGCATCGGAAAATATCGATGTTACGCAATCATCGCCGTTCCGATGTCTATATTGTCGTTTTTTTCGAAGCATCGGAAATTCCGATTTACCCGCGATGTTTCCCGATGCATCGTAGACATCGATGTCCACAAGCGCGCGACACTTCCCCAATCATCAGTGATTACCGTGGCGTATCTTCCCCCATGTTTCTTCCATCGTGACTCATCAAGCAGAGACATACGTTGCGAAGTGCGGATCGTTGTGCTGACACGATGAATCCCGATGTGGCGGCGTCATCTCGAGAATTGAGGAAGCGAAGTGTTTTGTCTGTTGTAGAATCTCTCAGTCATCTAAACGTGCATTACGTGTGACCTCGTGCTTTCTTCTAATCGTGTAAATTCTCTGATGTTGTTTTAAGTTCAAAGGTATAATTATCAATCTTTCCGTTCATCGATATTGGTTGAAGAGAAGATCGCATTATTTGTTTTGAATATACGATTTATTGTTGATAACTAGACAAATTTATAGTATTTTTTGACACTTTATTTGTTAGATAACTAAGGATTGAATTTATTATAAGCATATAAATGTCTTAATCAACCACTCAAAAGTGTAAGAAGGCAAAATTAGGCAATAGTAAGTGCGAAACATTGATGTATCGAAACATCGCGATGTATCGAAATATCGCGATGTTAGAGTGGCGATACATCGCGATGCTAAAACTTTAACATCGCCCAGTCCTAGTGGGTCAAACATACCAAGTCTCCCCAATGTATTTTCTTATTTTTGCACCATCAAATAGCGTACCCACTTGCAAACTTAATTATGAACTTGAAAAATTTTCTAGAAATTTAGAACTACATTTCTATGGAGAAAAAAACCTTTACATCCCCAGCCTGAATGACTGAACCAATTTCATCATTTTTTCTCGCCAATTCATTCTTCCACTTTGCAAGCGTATCTAACAAATCAGAATCCCCACATTTATTGTGCAAGTTCAAAATTAGTAATTTTTTAAATTTTTAGTTTAAAATTTTTTCTAGATTTCATGTAATGCTAAATTTTTAAAGTTGTGCATTTTCTTATTAATTTTTTAAAAATTTTATTTACGAGTCATACTAAATTTAGATGTATTTTTGTAATTATTCATCATAATTTTATTGAAGCAAAATTAAACCAAGTTAAATTATGGTTAAAAAAAATGGAAATTTCTTGAGTTTATAATTATGTCCACAGATGTATCTTTCTTTCAAACTTCACTGAGAGTAAAAAACAAAAGTTAGTTCAAACAAATATTTGATCATATATAATATAATGTTCCAAATATCTAGTGGCACAAAACAGACATAAATTAATTCCCAAAACTAAAACATTTGAAAAAAAGTTCATGGAAAGTTACAAGATAAAAAGGGGGAAGGAGAACTATCTTTTCTCAAAAAAAAAAAGGAGTCGAGTCAGGTGACTGCAATTTGAGATCAAAGTGACTACGTTTTAATGCCTAAATGATTATGGAAAGTAGTCAGAAACATAATTTATCATTTTTGAGAGTGATGGTGATTTCGTTGAATGCCAAGCCAGATATATCCAAATGTTCTTTATTGGGAAATATCACAACACCAAGGGTGGGAAGGTAGCATCTAATGATGAAATCATGGACAAAATAGTACACTATATTTGCAGTGATTAAAAATAACAAAAACATCTAAGTCATTCTTGAATTCTATAAAAATTTGTGTAAAACCAATACATTACATTTATTTTAGGCAGTTTTCCATAGGACAAAAAAAAAATGCCTAATGAATGTTTACCTTAAACAGATTAAAAAAAAAACTTATGAAATTTACTAAGTTTCAGATTCAAAATAGGAAATGCATAAAATTATTGCTATGCCGCTTCAATTAAGACCAATAAAAACTTCATAAAAGTATGCATTGAATCAATCTTGTTAGTTGTTAAATCATTAAGATATATGGAAAATTTCAAGTTGATTATTAAACAGGAGATAAAAACAGATAAATTTATTTAAAAAATACTTTTTAAATGAACAAAAATATGAAGAGGAGGCACTCAAAAAAGGATACAACAGTCAATTGCAGTAACACTTAATTCCATTTTATGCAAATATAATGCTCTCTCAATTCTATTTCTAAATATGGCTCTCCATACTTATTATCCATTTGTTCATAATTACTGAACATCGATTTTTTAAAAGCAAAATGCTATTTAAAAAGATAATTATAGCTCAGTTTTGGGAACCACTAAGAAATTGAAAATATATAATCACTAAATAAAAAAAAAATGCATAATGCACATAATTTTTAATATTTCATAGTTATCATTCTAAATGTTAGAGAAAATTATTGCCATTACTAACAAGTACAGAAATTTGAAAATAAATACAAATATCTGAAAATTTTACTTACAGTATTTTTCCCTCATCAAATATTGTTCTCTCAGAATGTAGAAACCATATTACTCATATTACAGTTCTTTCATTTCCTTTGGCTAAAAAAAAGGCAAATAATTATTAAATTGCTTCCTCAGAATGTGTAAGAACTTATTAGTACAAGAAATTTCTTCACCAATTAAGCATCTAAACATATTCAGGTTATCTAAATATGAACGATAACACTTAAGCCTTGCTTTAAAAGCAAAGAAAAATATGAGGGGAGGGAGAATATCAGTTATTCCACAAAATGCTGTCAATATTATTTTCAAGTAAAGTAACCAACAATATGCCTTCTATTTTTTAAACATAAAGGAGAGAAGGAATGATTTATATCATTTTGAAATTTACTTTTTAAAAGCATAACATGTTGAATATTTCTCAATAATAATACATTTTTATTCTGGCATTCAAAATAGTTTGATGTCTTGCAGCATACTGTAAAGAAATTGTCTTGCGGATGTACGTGAATGCAGTCCAATAAGCAGGATAAAAAAAATAAAGCTCTTTATTTTACAAATATTCTAAGAAAAGAAGAAATGTAGCACAAGTATTAAAACAGCACTTGTAAAAATTCAGGACAGAGATTACCAATAAATCTCAACACAGCGCTCAAAATTTTCTTATCGGCTCATCAGCTTGCTTGCTGATCAAAATCCAACCGACTCTTCTTGGTTTGAGAGCTTGCTTTTATACTTTTTCAACAGGAAGTGATTTTATTACATAGGAAGTGATGTAATCTCCAGAAAGTTTGTGAAGCCAGTAGCAATAGGTCGAAAGTTCGAGGTCCTTCTAGCAAATTCCTTTTGTCGCCAAAGTCTCAACTTCGCCGTCAAGATTAGCATCTCAGGGAAACAACTTTTTAGTTTTGTAACACTGCTCCCCTCTTCAAAGACTGCACGTCCCGGCAGTCGCATTACATAGAACTATGATCAATGGCCCTGTATGGAGCTAGTTGATTAATATGGATGACTTTTGGCTTGGCGTTGGGCGACCTCTGTACTCTGTAGACAATATCATTCAGTTTCTTGACTACAGTATACGATCCTTCCCAGTTCTGTTGTAACTTGGGACTCGGACCTCTTCGTCGCTTCGGGTTATACATCCAGACTAGATCTCACTCCTTAAAATGGTGGTATGTTGCTCTGGAGTCGTAATGAGTTTTCATTCGTTTGCTAGCCAGTTTAATTCGCTCTCTGGCAAATGCATGTACACTTTCCAAACGTGCCTCCAAATTTTCATGTATTCATTCAGCGAGGAAGGCTTTTCACTTGGTCATCCAAAGAAAAGATCACAGGGCAATTGTAGCATTCGATCAAAAAGCATTTCTGCTGGAGTCAATCCGGTCACCTCATGTTCCGCATTCCTATAGGCCAAGAGAAAGAGTGGCAAATGTGTATCACAATCTGTCTGTTTCCTCGAAACAAATAAAGACAGATGATTTAATATCGTTTGATTAAATCTCTCAACCATGCCAGTGAACTTGTTTTGTTTGATGTCTTGCAGCATACTTAATTTATGAATTCAATATATATTCTGTCAGAAATTATTTTTCTACCCTGACAAATAAACCTATAATCACTTATGAAATGTTTATTTCTATTAAACTTTGGAAAGACAGAAAGTAGAAAATGATTTCAATCTTAAGCACACAGAAAGTAAACACATTGTAACTGGAATGATTTGCATTTATAGCTGTGAACGAATATTTGTATATATATTTTAATTTCTTTTTCACAAGCTAAATTTTCATATGAAACTCCAAAAGTAAGTGAATTACGTCCACCATCTTTTTTAATGTTCATATGTTCCAGTGGTAAATATCCAAATGTCAATGTATTTAGTACAAAGTGATGTTATAAGTTTTATTAGTTTTTAAACATTTCTGCTGCTACTTTTACAGGGTAGGAAAAAAAATCCCCCCAAAACATGGAGATAATCAGAAAATTATTCTGACTTATAATTTTTGAATAACTTATAAGGGCAAAAGCTTTCCAATGCTTTAAATATGAGGGACATACAGACAAAATACAATAAGGTATATTTTAATTTCTTTCACAAATGAAGAAAATAAATAAATAATGAAATAAAATTTTATCATTAGGTTAAAAATGATTAAAATTTTGCATGATAATTAATCCTTTTTTTTCTTGGTATAAATATATGAATAGTCCAATTAATTAATTTTGGGAAATAGAGCTACAACATGAGCTTTACACTGCAGAAATTTTTAGAACGTCATATGGACAAATATTATTCACTCTTTAGAACTAACTGCCTATAAACAAATTTTCTGCTCTGTTTATTTACATTAAAAACCTTGACTTTATTTGCAATGCTTTTAGACTTTCGCTTTACAGATTCCATTGACTTATCCTTATACTGGAATTACGTAGTCACTGCATTTTAATATAAATAAACAAAACAGAAAACTTGTACATAATTACTGAACTGATTGTTTTAAACTACATAGGTTTTTCAATTTCATTTTCTAGACCTCAATATAAAGGTTAAAATTCCATCACTACTGTGTTTAACAGTGGGTATATTTGCAAATTTACTTTCAGAAAGTTATTTATAATTCAGGTAAAAACACTGCTAGTTTTCCATAAGCTTACAGCAGTTTTTGCAAAACATAAAAGATCCTGAAATTTGTCAATTTTTTTGTTAGAGAAATTTTTAATAATAAATAATATAAGTAAGTAAACTAAGTTTGCATAACTTTTATCGACTGTTAGCTTTTAACAGTAGTTTATATAATACCAAATTTGGTTAGTTATAATTTATTATCATGTTCCTAAGCTTAATGAAAATACTTGTACTTTAGTTCAGCATCTTTCAAGTGAGCATAAAATAAGAACCGGTAAAGAGCTTTCAACTAAAGGATACAAAATAACTCCACACTGATCAGTAGTAACCCCTAAAGTACGTACTTAGTACTCTAATCTATGTCTAAAGTTTGTTGTACAGGGTACGAAAAGAATCAGTTTTTTTAGTTGCTTTACCAAGAACAAGTTTTAATAGTTCCAATTACAATTAATATAATTTAATAAAAGATTTCAAAAATTAATTAAACTTTTGTATTAGACAGGATGGCGCAAATGCTGCAATCTCCAATAAAATACAAAATACAGATAATCGAATACAAAAAAATACAGAACAAACAGAAGTAAACAATAGCGATAACACTAAACTTTTTGCGAGCCAACGCAGCAGCATCCAGCAATTGCATCAACAATATTGTCCATAATTGTTCCGAGATGTTTCTCGATAGCATCATTCATACTTCTATATTGGCAGAGGGTGAATGTTTACTTTCTCTAGTCTCTCTATTAAATTTGTTATAAAAGACTTTATTAAGTTTTTCTTTTTCTAAAGAGATTCTTTCCTTTATTTCAGTTAATGGATAAATTCAGGCCACAGAGGGTATAATTTTTGACAATGTAGTCATTCCCCCAATGGAAAATTTATCCATATTAGAAATGGCCTTTGAAAATGTTTGCCATTCGAGTACTCTTCCATTCTAATTATTTTCTTTTGTGCGTTTTAATTATTAAAGCATTATTTTTTTGTTGTTTGATTCTATAGTAATTCGTTAGTTAATTATGGACAATATTGTTGATGCAATCACTGGATGCTGCTGCGTTGGCACACAAAAGGTGTATTGTTATCGCTATTGTTTACTTCTTCTGTTTCTTCAGTGATTTTTTTCTTTTTTTGGATTTGATTATCTATTTCAATAGTTCCCTCACATAAAAATAAATCAACAGATGGTTCTGTCCATATCTTTCAGTCAAGAAAAAAAATTACTCAAGACTGCCTCCAGCATAGCAATACTAAGGTATAAAACCAAATGCTTTGTTAGGAAATTAAAATCCTAAGTTACTGAAATCATTTCATACATGTTTTATTACAAGATATAATAAAAGCAAGTCCAGTTTCACATAAAAAATATACTTAATAATAACTCTGCATAATAAATATAATCTCCTTACCATCATCGAAAAGGTCTGGAATGCCGATAGGCAATTATTGTCTCCCTACACTTTAAAAGATATTGCAATTACAGTAAACCACCGTTTATACATTTTTTCAAGGGACTAAAGTAAAACGACGTATAATCGAAACAAAGTACTTTATCATTATAAAGAATACGAAAGAATCGGGACTGTGATGAAACTACGTATAAATGAGAATGTTTCTGTTTTCACAAATTCATAGATATCAAACACTAATAAGACTTACAAGAAGAATAACTTTCTATGAAAGAATTAAAAATTACACAAGAAAATCTGATAACCGAGAGGAAAAAAAAGATGAGACAAAAAAAAAAAACCAATAAAAGCAAGATGGTATGGTTTACCTTTGCAGACGATTCAATGCATTCATGAAATTAAATATGAACACAATTTCAATTATCAAGGGAATCTTACTTAAATCTGTTATTAATTTTAAGATAAATATTCAATGGGATACAACGCACAGCCAACAGACAGAGATATTTGTTCCCCGGTCTAGATCCAGCCCTCTCAACAATAAAAGAAACATGAGACTCGTTATCCGAAGGACACATCTTGTTCCAAACTGGTAGAAAGGGGGAAAGCATTAGAAGTAGATGAGGGATATAGCTGATCCGGACGACAAATTTCATTCCGGCGTGGTAGAAAGACGGCTTGCTGTATGGTTGCCTTTGAGAAAAACGCTTTCGCCAACAGATGGAGCATTCGTTTATTCGCCAAGACTGGGATGAATTTTTCTAATGCTTGCATGCATTTGCATTTGAGTATCAGTTCTCGAGGGTTGTATGGCGAAGCTAGGCCTTATGCAAGAGTATTCTTATTTAATAAATTGATAATAACCTAATATAAATTGATCATGTAAACACAAAATTAAATTTTACGATTCTTATTTTTATTGGCATGCAAAATAATTATATGAATGAAAGTATGCTTTGTTGAGCATGAAAATATAAATCTTTTGTAGGGCGTTCTCTTTTTAATAAAATTACAATACACTAATTCGATTTCATTATGCAAACAGACTTAAATTTCATGCATTTTATCTTACATTGATTTGCGAAATGTAACCTTGAATGTTTGTACAGGACTTTGAAATGAAGGTTTTCATTTTAATAAAAGCTATAAAGAGTGCTTTCTTTCTTGCAATATGGATGTGATCAATTTGTTCCTCGGGAAGTATTTTAATGTCTTTTATTCGGTTTACTAATGGTATAGAATATTAAACATGCATTTTAGTACACTAAACATAGTTTAAATATTGTTGTTGGCAAATGTACATATAATGTATTTGTATTTTAAAATTTGCATTTAATAAAACTTTTAATATGTTGCTTACAGTTTTTACAAGTCATTGTTTTAAAATTCATTAAATGAGAAAATGTTGAAATATATAAATAAACGCTGTGGAATCTTTTTTTAAAAATTGATGAATAAATATATATATATATTCATCAATTTCAATATCAATCAATATATATATATATATATATATGAAAGTTGTATAATGATCAGATATCTTAAAAGAACTATGAAAATTATCTCAAATGCATTAATATAAAAACATTATAGTTTCACCAAAAAAATTAGATTAAAATTTAATTAAATGTTGATAAAATTAGCAGATTAAGTAACCAAATTTCAGTACACTTTCATAGGCAGTGAAATCAGCTTAAATTCTGAAAGAGTATAAAAATTGAATTCGCAGAGGAAAGAAGTCTTCACTCAAATTCCTGGCTTTTAATGGCTGAAATCTTTTTCATTTAAATAAAAAATGATTAATAAAATAAATCAGATTAATTTCTGAAAGAGTATCGGCCTTATTCACCATCCATGGCTAAATCCTGATCAGCGGTTAAAAGAGAATTTACACGAACAAGCGAATGCTGACCGAAATGATCGGCTGGATGTATCCCCTAACTGGCGAGTTGGCGAGAAACTCGTTTGGCTCGAAGGCTGAGGGTAATTTCAAAAATCGCCAACAACAGAGAAATTGAGATACCATGCCAATATAGCAACCCAATAAAGTACACATTTGGCAATGCATTTCGGTCACCTTTCGCATTATTATAGCAGAACCATCATTTAACCGCTGATCATGGTTTAACCATGGATGGTGAATAAGGCCGTATGCTAGGATTTAAAAAACTCGGAATGGAAAGGAATAGAATTTCACCTAGAAAGCGCGTACTTGCCAAATCTAGTGAAACCTACATTGGCCGAATAGCTGAACAAGCATAGTTCCTGTTAGCGCTTCTAGACGGCGATACCTTCTATCGCCATCTACAGGCGCTAACAGGAACTATACTCGTTCCGGAACAGGTTAGAGGGGTAAGAAATGTGTCCTCCGGTTAACGCTACTCCGGTTTTCAGCCTCTGTTGGTTTTACCTCTAATGATTTGACAATTGCTGTAATACGCTTAAAACTATCCTTTTTGAAGCAGTCTCTTATACGTAATATTTCCTTTATAGTTCCGGAATAGAATTACTAAGGGATCTATTCTGGTACCCCCAGTTGGGTTGGGAGACGTCACTTTTTCCGCACGTTAACAACGTGGAAAATGACGTCTCCCAACCCAACCGGGGGTACCAGAATAGACCCGAAAATAGAAGCAACACGTGTCGAGACGACCCTAACAGTACGTAAGATGATGATCAAATTTTTGATCTAGACCTTTATGAGTTGCTTCAGAGGTTAAATCCGTTATACGCCAACAACCTCGGCAATGTAGACGATTCGCACCTATCTGTATCTTTCCGGGGGATTATAGACTTTGCAGCTAAAAATCAATCAATCAATCAAGTAAGAATTTTGTGTATAATAGTTTTTTTTATTTATTTATTTTTTTAGAGCTAGATTTTCGTAGTCAGAATATCCTTAAATATTTTGTTCTGTAAACTGTTGTGCATAATGTATAATATACGTATTATTAGGAGCACGTGAGTCTTCTTTCTTCTGTAGGAAATGCGGTTTTGAATTGAGTTTTTTTGCATCGGATTCACACAAGCACAAAATTTTGAAAGGTATTGTGGTATTCATTATGCGCAAATATTGCAATATGTAACACATAATTTTATGGGTAGCCTAATAAATATAAACCAAAATTAATTTTGTTATTATCATATAATTTTACATAATGTGTATAATACGGTTTCAGTAAGTTTAATTTAAAAGCATAGCATTTGTTTTTATATCATAGTATTACTGTGCATGAAGCAGTCTTATGTTCTGCAGTCAGTTCATGTTTTGAAATATTTTACTGTTTATCTTCCTTTCAAAGTATAACATTTTAATAGACTTCAGAACAGTATGATAAATGATAACTCACCAAATTTAGTAGTAGATTTACTACAGTTAAAACTTAGTATAGTTGGTTAAAGTTATAAAAACTTATTCTACTTATTTACATTGTTTATTATTACAAACTTACAGCACTTTGTATCAATTTATTGTTTGGCAGCTACTTGTCTAATGAAACATTGACAAATTTCAAAAGCATTATGTTTTACAAAAAGTGCGTAAAGCTTATTGAAAAAGTACCTCTGTTTTTACCTGAATTAAAAATAACTTTCTCGAATTTATCAATACTTACTGTTAAACACAATAATATTGGATTTCTTAACCTTTATACTGAGGTTGCAATAAAATTGAAAAAAAATTTTTGTGATGCAGCCAAAAAATGCTTTTCAATTAATTAGGAGAAAAGTTTTGCAGTTTCACTCAACACACGTGGGGAGGGGGATAGTACAGGAGTCAATCAGTTTAGTGATAAGAGCTAAAGCATTTTTTTTTTTTTTAATCTTTAGGAGTGAAATACTTTAAGCATTTTTAAAATCTTCTGTTGCAGCATTAACTCTGAAAGCTCCTGAACTAGGCCTAGGAATGGAAAAATTTAAAATGCATCACTTTTCTGTTTTCGTTTACTTTTTGTTAAGTTACATATTAGAACAAGTTTTACTGGCATTACAAATGTTTTTAATTGACATTTGACGCTTTATTTTGACATATGCTTTTATATTTTACCATCTGGTTGGTGGAGCTTAGCCAAATATGGCTCTTAGGCCATTAAAAATTAAACAGCCAACCAACCAACCTGAACTAGGGCATTTTCGTCCTACTATTAAGTTCTACGGGTTTATTTCTCGGAGTAGAATAATAATTTTTGACTGAAAATATATCGAATTCATAAATTGAGAATGTTGCTTTTAAAAAGTATCAAACTATTATTAAATACAATAAAAATGTGTTGTGATTGAAAAATATTCAACATGTTTTATCTTTAAAACTTAAATTTCAAAATTCTATAACTCATTTCATCTCTCATTTATGCTTGTAAGATAGCAGAAATATTGTTAGTTACTTTGTTCGACAACAACATTGACAGCATTTTTTGGAATGACTGATATTTCTCACCCTTCTTAGTTTTCTTTGCTTTTTAGCAGAGACATGCTTAAATGTTATTGTTCATATTTTAGATAACTTGAATATCATGTATAGGTGCGTAATAAATGAACAAATTTCTTGTCATATTAAGTTCTTAAACAATCTGACATAACAATTTCATTATTTGCTTTTGTTCTTGGCCTAGGAAACAAAATAAAAGAGTTGCAATGTGAATAATATGGTTGCTACTTTTTTTGAGAGATTATATTTCATGAGGAAGAAATAGTTTGTGTAAAATTCTTTTCGGGTATTTATATATTTATTTTTCAATTTCTGTTGAAATTTAGTTTGACATTCTGTTATGTGTGCATTTCTATTCATTGTTTTTTTCTCACCATGCTCACCTAACAAATGTGGCATTCATGCCAATGATTTTTTCTGCATTCTTCAGATAGTTGGATGTCCAGCTTTATTTCATCTTTTGTTTCGTTTCATCCTACATTTTTTAATAAAACTTAAATAGCAAATAAGCTGAAATTCTGTTAATGAAAGCCATTGATCTGTTTTCCATTAACTTTCAATATAATTTTTTTCTAATGTTATAGTTTTGTAAATTAAATTAAAATTGTTGTTTAGTGTCACTCAATACTTGAAACATTATATTTTTATATCATCAAACATATTTTTGAGTTAACTTTTGTTTTTTGCTCTCAGTGCAGTTTGAGACAAAGATATATGCTATATAATGGCACAAATATAAAAAATCACATGTACTTATTATTATCTACTTTTAACAGTTAAAAATTTAACTTTTTCAACTTCGAAATTTATCTAAGAATAGATGTTAGATCTTTGGTTTTAATTTCAAGGTACTCTTGCATAAAATAAAGAAATGGAAAAGTTTACCCTCTATTTTAAGGTTTAATTAGAATTGTAGTACATAAATTGTATCACAGACTTTTAAAAATGTTGAATAAGAATTTTATGTACCTTCTGTTTCAGAATTTTACTGATTATAGAGTTCATTTATCCTACTATAATTTCCAAAAATATAAAATCAAAAAAAAAAAAAAATTTTTTTGTCTTGTTTTGCTAAGAGTTATATGTTAAAACTTATTGCTTTATTTTTGTCAAGATATGTAAATTTTCCCTTAGGGAAGATAATTACTTGTCAGAGATTTTTTTCATCGAACCATAAAGAATATATATTTTTATGCTCTGTACCATCCTTTCATTGAAAGAAAGGAGGTGCAAATGATGTTGTGGTTCTTTTTATAAAATAATTTAATTTACAGTCAAGTCTTTACAGGTCTCTCTTGCAGCCACAAATTCAAATAGGGGAGACTGGGGTACAATGGACCACTTTTGTAAATTTTGAATGTTTGCTCTCAAAGTACTGATTTTTTTTTTTTTTTTTTGCTTGATAAAATGCATACATATTCTCTACATATTAAGGTTTATATGACACTCACTCTAAATCTATAATTATCTATACTTTTTTAAAATTTATTTTTTAGTAAATAGTGACAAAGTGGACTATTGTACCACAGGTGATAGACCACCAGTGAATATTTAAAAATATATTAATATAGTACATCTTTTAATAACACAAAATATAAAATGTATCATATTTTTTTATTCATGACTTCAGTAATAATATAATGCAAGATTAACGAAATTAAAGTTGGTAAACGACACATTAAATAATTTTTGTGTTACTTAAAGTCTCCTGTTTTGTAGTGAAATTGTAGCTTCCAGAGGACTCATCATAATATCTTGAACATTTACAAGAGATTGGTCATCTGAGGAAATGCTTTTATGGGATAGTGTTAGCCTCTTTTTTAATTAATTTTATATCATTTAACACTTAATTTATGTATACTATTTGTTTATTACTTTTGTTATGTAATTAGTTAATGACGAACCATCTGGCACTGCTTCTTTTTATATTTTACATCACACAAACACCACACAGCATACTTTTTACTGTATTTACAGTGCGCGGAATACTTTTTATCATTTTTAATACTTAATTTCTGGGTTTCAATTGAAAGTTCCTTTACCCACATCATTTATGAATTGCAGAAAACTCATTTTTGCCAAATACATGAACGTCACTTACCAGTTGGGTGCATGCGCAACATCCCATACTGCTTTGCAAATGGCACGCATGCTCCAACACTATCCATAGATACAAACTAATAGGTGCATTGTTTTCTTTAAAGAATCATACTATTTTATTTAATTTCCCCTTAATATAGCTATAATATAGGAATTAAAAATTTACTGAATGTTGATTAAATATAAACAAGAAAAAAATCCCAAAGAAATAACATAAAATCTTCTTTACTATTCTTCGGTGCCTAATTAGGCTTAATACATAGATTACACTTTAAAAATGTGTACACTACATGATTTCATAGTTAATTAACTTATTAAAATAAAACAATTTGCTTATTCTTACAAAATGTCTGACATTCAAAAGCATATGGGATACAGAACTAGGTATGGACCATGTCCATTGTACCCCATGTAAAACTTTGACAGAAAATTGATTAAAAAAAGCAACTATATATTCAGTTATTTTAGGTGCATTAAATATAATATATTGTCTTACCTTTTTATTATGTAGAGTAATATTTTTTGAATCATAGTTCTTTAATCCAGAAAATAAACTATTCTTAACTGAAAATATTTACTTTTAGCTACTACACATCACCAGCCAAGAACAACATGGCTTAATTGTCAGTTAGGCACATGGTTTTAAAGTTCTTTTCAGCACTACAGACCTGGAATCTATGTGCCAAAATATGAAACATTCAAAAACATAAATAAAATAAATAATAGCGGGTGGTCCATTGTTACCCCTAGGTCCACTGTATCCCGTCTCCCCTATATGAAGAAGTATGGTTATATAACTCAATCGAAAGACCGCAAAGCTCATTAGGCTTCACCGTATTGAATAGCTGGATGAACTTTTAAACTGAATTTCAGAGCACTTTTACACTCCAGCGAGGAATGAAACTTTCAGAAAGTTTCTCTTAGGAAACTTGATCTTAAAATATCATGGTCCGAATTTTTCAAACCCAGATCACATGTGATGGTTCTCACTGATTCAAATCACTAAGTGTTTGCAGCAGCATCGATTCACTTTCAGGTTTATGCAAATTAGATATCGTTATAAATAGAGTGATAAAGCTCAGCAGTTGCTGGCTGGCTGATTTCCTTAAACTCTCCATATCTTTCGATACACGCTATGTGTGTATTAATAGGCATTACTTTTAGGCAAAAGGTCTAAATTTATTAGGATTAGGAATAATTTAAATGCTGCAAATGCTTAAAAATGATTTTTAATTTAGCTTTAGTTGAGTTGACTTTAATGTTTTTAATAAAGTATTTGTTTTTATATATCAGCTGAATCATTGAATACGACTCTGAATTTTTAAGCCTAAACACGCGACAATAATATCAGTTTCCTCGTATCTTGAGAACCGAGCTTCACCCTAAGACCTTGCGCTTCCCAAGCAAGCATTGGGCACCTAATCACCCGAAATGTACCCACATCCCAACATCGCCTCAACAATATATATATAATAAACACATTCATACAATTTAACATAAAATAGATTGAAAAATCAAAGAAATAGATTTACCATGAAATATTTGTAAGAGTTATTTATGTTATGTTGAATTTCACTATAAATTATAACAAAATTTATTATTTTGTTATATGTTTTTCATTTGTTTGCAACAAAGCTTAATAAGACTGGTACCTACTGATGAGATAAACATATTTTTGCATTAAAAGTTAAATTTTGACTGAATATTCTAAATGTTGCAGCTAAGAAAATATCCAGATATGCGCCATGTTTGTGTATGAAGAATTTTCAAAGAAATATTTTTTAACTGTAGATAAATTCTTTAAATATTCTGTAGGAAAAAAAAAAAATTGCGATAGGAAAAAAGTTTTAAATAGTAAAAGTTTTCTCTGTGTGTGTAAAACTTTTACATGTGGGATTGAAAAATTCTTATTCAAAGTACTTTTTGAAGCTGTATAAAATCTTTTCTACTTGTTCACTAGAGGCTTTTTTTTTATGATTCAAATGCATAGAAAGGTTAAAAGTTTATTTTATTTCTCAGGAAGGTTTACATCTCTGTGTTTGTTGATTATTTCTTCAAAGTACTCATTAGATTCTAGATGAAAGAAATGTTCTTTATTATGATGCCTGTTAAATTGTAAATGTCTGGTAAGATGGATCCAAACTGTACCTTTGCTGTTTGAGCCTAGTTTCCTTTTAACAAATATAGGATATTTACAGGTTGTAAAAATCATTTTCTTCTACTAAATTCATGTTACTTTCATATAACTCGAGCACAGCTTCAAGTGGTCATTACACAAGGGCAAGATCTTCTGAGTATGCACAGGTCTAAGGGTCATGGGTTCAAGACACAATTATACAGATCTGTCATACATTTTAACCTAATTCATACTTAATCTACCATAGAACATAAAATTTTCAAGTGATCAGTGGCATAACAGCAAAATCAGACATGCTAGAAAACAGTTTTGTGACTAAGATGAGCAGCAGCACTAACTGATCTACAAAATGTACATAATGTTGTGTATATAAAAAATAACTAATGTATTTAATTCGTAATTTTCGACTTTTGTTGGTAAGTTGCCATACATGAATAAAATTTGTGGTGGACACACGATTTCACAACCTAACACAGAGATCAAGGATGTCAAACAACAGATTATGTTATTAATAAAATATTTTTTCCTTAAATTTATTATTTAGGTTTATGAACCCTCAGTAACTTGCCAAGGAAAAGTTGCAGCTACGCCATGGGGTGTGGTTTGGAGTGTGGCATGCCTGTTAAGGATTGGTCTCTTCTTGTAATAGGATCAATTTTCAAAATTGGAAGGTTATCCTCTATATAACCTTCATGCTTCTTTGAAACAGGGTTCTCAACATTTTTTCCCTCGCGTACCCCTTGATTATTCTTTTTGTTTTCGCGTACCCCCTATTATGATATCCAGCTCCCCCCAACCACCTGTCTATGCAAAGAAGTTTTATCAATAATGTAAAGGTTAGTTTAATTTAGTTTTAAAGTGAAATGACTCGAATTAATAACATTTGCAGAACTAACTTTTTTATTTTACATTTTATTCCATTTTTACAAGTTACAGTATTAGTTAAAGTCCAAAGCAAATGAAACCATTCTTGTAATTATTTCGATTTAACTTATAAGGATAGCTAAAAATTACACTTCGTAATAATCAACTATTCAAGTTATATAGTTATTAAATATTATATTAAGTAATCACTTGTAGAAACAAAATTCTAACTTTTTTTAATACCTTGGGTCTTCTTGTTTCCGCCATTAACAACTTTGCGTACCCCCAGCGGTACGCTTATCACAGGTTGGGAACCTCTGCTTTAGAAGTAATTATTTATGTAATAAAACTTATCTTGATTATATAGGATCATTATTAATGAAAGTGGATTTTCTCGGCTGAAATTTTATCCGCAAATAACGTTTCATTGGAAGGTATAGTTCTTACTTCAAAAGTTTTGTCAGCAGGTACAGTACTTGCAAATAATGGTTTGTTCTTTAGTGTAGTACCTCTCAGTTATAATTCCTTAATTATAATCACCTTCTGCATAATTTTCTCTGTTTAAGGAAGATACAATTTTACAAACCTTTTTTAACATACTGTGAATCTTTATGAAGGAAAATGTATAAATTTTTTATTAATGCATTTTTTTATGTACTGTACATTTTTTTATGTTACATCGTTTATTAGAACAAGTAAATGTATTTATTTCTGTGCTAGGCATTGTTTAGTCTTTATAATGGATACACTATTCTGTATCATGTCTATAGTTAATTTTTTTTAAAATTTCAGATATCAGAGAAAAACATTCAAACTAGCATCATTTAAAACATAAATTTTGTTTAAAGAGTCATAAGTCAAAACAGTGGTGTGGCAAGGGTAAGTGGGGCATGAGTCATAATATGATTTTTTCACTCCCATGGTCATAGTCAATGGATGAGCTTGTATCAAGGGTGTCTGGAACATGGTATTATTTTTACACACCCCTTACAGCATTTGACTTTCAAAAGCCACATATTAGCGTTTTGTCATCACATTGCCAGTGGCAATGTGATGACAAAACGAGAGTAAGTGACACCTGGGATGATGTGATTTTTTTTTACCTCTATCGTCCTCAATTTCTTAACAAGGTATTATTTTTTAGACACCTCATCATTTCTTCTTATCGAAATGACATTAATGCAGCAATTTTTTGACTACATGGCGCCTCATAAATCTGGCTCCCGTTGCATTCTATAACCTCCCCGGTCGCTATGCCACTGAGTCAAGAACACCTTGCTCCGTTTTTTCGTTTTTTTTTTTTCCAATAAATAGTCATTTACATACAAAATGGTTTTTATAACTTGAATGGTAATGAAATTCTCTTTTTTTCGCCAGGTCCCTTCAAAGATGCCCGGATGTGACAAAAAGGAGTTTCTTCAAATAAAGTAAGACACTGAGATTAGATAATTTTCCTTGATGCAACTTCAGCTCCTTTCTTTTATCATCAATAACATACAGGATGGAGACATATACCAAGACAAATGAAACGCATGTGATTAGTGATCTGTGTGTGGAAACAGTTGATACTGATAAAAACGTTGAAAATGGAAATTACAAGAATAAGAAATATTTCGCATGTGATATCTGTGGTGTGAAATTTTGTCAAAAAGGGCTTTTGAAAAAACATTTCCATACCCATACGAAAGAAAAACCATATTCTTGTGCTGTGTGTAATAAAGAGTTTTCTCAGGAAAGTCTTTTAAATGTGCACCAACGAATACACACTAAAGAAAGGCCTTATTCTTGTGATGTGTGTGGAAAAGGATTTTTTCAGAGAGGTGCTTTATCTGCACATTATCGTATTCATACAGATGAAAAGCCCTTTTCTTGTGATGTATGTGGTAAGGAATTTTCTCAGAAAGGTCATCTAAAACGGCATCATAGAATCCATACAAATGAAAAGCCTTATTCTTGTGTTGTATGCAATAAAGGTTTTTCTCGGAAAAGTAAATTAAATGAGCATTTTGAAATTCATACAAATGAAAAGCCTTTTTCTTGTGATGTATGTGGAAAAGGATTTTCTCAGAGAGACAATTTAGCTAAACATCATCATATACATACAAATGAAAAGCCCTATTCTTGTGATGTGTGCAATAAAGGTTTTTCTCGGAAAAGTAATTTAAATGTGCATTTTCGAACTCATACAAATGAAAAGCCCTTTTCTTGTGAGGTATGCCATAAAGATTTTTCTCATAAAAGTCATTTAAATGTGCATTTTCGAATTCATACAAATGAGAAGCCCTTTTCTTGTGATGTATGCAATAAATTTTTTTCTCATAAAAGTAATTTAAATGTGCATTATGGAACTCATACAAATGAAAAGCCTTTTTCTTGTGATGTATGTGGAAAAGGATTTCTTCAGAGAGGCAATTTAGCCAAACATTATCATGTACATACAGATTGAAAAGCCCTATTCTTGTGATGTGTGCAATAAAGGTTTTTCTCTGAAACATAATTTAAAAGTGCACTTTCGAACTCATACAAATGAAAAGCTCTTGTGATGTAGCTATGTGGTAAAATTATTCTCGTAAAGTTGATTTAAAAATACATAATAGTATCCATTTTAGCAATGCATCCTATTCTTCTGATTGTACGTAGTAAAAAAATTTTCTCGTAAATTTGATTTAAATTAATATCATCGAACTCCACAAATAAAAAACACTATCCCGGTGATGTGGAAAAGGATTGTCTCTGAAGAGAAATTTAAATATTCATTATTGTGTTCATATAAATAAAAAATTGTATTCATTTGTTATCTGTGTTAAAGAATATTCTTGGAACAGTAAGTAATTTAAATGTGAATTATGTCTAATTTTTATAGATAAAAATTCCTATTTTTTGTGGTGTGTAGTAAAGAATTTTCTCTATTTTTTAAATTAAGAATCTCTTCTCATGGAAATGAAATGATTTCTCCAGCGAAGTGTAATGAAAAGAATTTTCTCTTGAAAGTCGTTTAATTTTGCATCTCATGATAAAAAAAAATAACATAAATGTTATTTTCGTGAAGTTTGCAGTTGCGGATCTTCTCAGAAAGTTAATTTCATTGAACATTGCCGAAATGTTATGAATAAAAAATTTATTCTTGTGATGTATGCAGTTGATTATTTTCTCTGAATAAAGAAGCTTCAGAAGCAAAAACGAAAAATCTCCAGTTTTGTCGGAATGTAAAACAAGTTGCAACTTAACGTTCTCAGGACAAAAACGGAATACTAACTTCCAAAGAACAATTTTGTCACACTTAGTATACACTCGTGTCAAAAAATAATGCACAATTTTGTGGATTCTACAAAATTGGTCTTAATATGGACACTATGGTTCACAATCAGTTTCTGAGAAACGTAGGACATACTATCGTCGGATCTTGCATTTACGGTGAAGATTCGGTCCTGATGGCAATTAAAGGACCTTCTACAAATTGATAAAGACTAAAATTATTTTAGTCCACCACGCTTCACAAAAAACTGATAATGAGTTAAAAATTTCACCAATGGTTATATTTTGATGTTCATTCATTATAATTACATGCATTTTCATAAACACAGCACAAATATTCAGGAAGATATAAAGGGTTTCTTAAATCCCAAATTTTCGCATGTTTTTTGTTTATAGCATGCTGAGTGTTCTTTCAAATTGCACGAAAACTTACAGAATACTTGACAATATGTAAAAGAAGCATTGTATTAAAATTTGAATATTACGGGAAATATGAGTATTGTAGTAAATAATCTTTTACTTCGCATGCGCGAAAGTAGCGAAATTTGTTGATTCATAACTTTAAAGCCAGGCATATAGTCCAACTTGTATAAAAATTTCAGTTCATTACCATTAGTATTCAGAAAGATATCGGCATTTAAATTTGGTAAATTTCGGTACACTCTAAGAGAGGCTTAATTATGAGGGACCATGCATAAATTGAAATTTATTAAACTTGAATCTTCGAATGGTATTCGACGAAATACAATTTAAATAATGTACACTGAATTAGGTATAGACATTGCTATGCAAATTGTGTAGCGCTGCTCATCATCTATGCGCACGTGAGGGCGCTGTGGTAACTGCATATATAGCTAGTACTGTAGTTGTTATTAATCAGTTGTTTCAACTTCCAATATGGGTAAAACTTCTGATTTAGACGCCTTCAATCGCAGACAAATAGTAGGCGCTCGACACATGGACCATTCAATTTCCGAAATCGTCAGAGAACGAGGATTTTCAAGGTCGACAGTGTTAAGAGTATACCGAGAATACACGGATGGTGGGAAAAAAACTAGCGATCGGGCAATCTGCAAAGGACAATTAACCTTGAACGAGCGAGGTGTAAGACGGCTCAGCCGTATTGTACGTAGCCAGTGAAGCCAAACATTTGCTCAAATTACCTCCCAGCTGAATCAGGGCGCCAGTCGTACAGTCAGTAAACGGACCGTGCAACGCTCGTTTCGCCGTATGGGCTTTAGGAACCGTAGACTCGCGAGAGTGCCATCGGGTTGCACGTTTTGCCTAGGCAAGAGAACACAGAGAATGGACTCGAGAGGACTGGAAACGAGTAGCATGGAGTGATGAGTCTCGATTCCGACTATTTCGCGCCGACGGGAAGCTGAGAATATGGCGCCAGGTTCATGAAGCCATGGATCCTGCATGCCAGGTTGGAACTGTACAAGGCCATGGTGGCTCAATCATGGTCTGGGGTGTTTTCTCTTGGCAGTTTTTGGTACTTGTACCAACCTCCCTCAATGCGATTAGGTACGTAGAGTTGCTGGGCGATCACCTCCATCCACTTATGTTGTACTGTCATCCGCATGGAAATGGAGTATTCCAGCAAGACAACTGCACCTCTCACAGGTCCCGGTTGGATGAGCATTCCTCTGACTTCTTTGTCATTAATTGGCCACCTAGAAGCCCAGACTTAAACCCTATTGAGCACGTTTGAGATGTTTTGGAGAAAGGTGTGAAAGCACATCACACAACACCAGCGACCCTTACTGAATTATGGACAGTTCTAGCCGATGTTTGGCAAGTCATTCCTGTGGAACGCTTCCACAAACTTGTTAAACCTATGCATCGTCGTGTGGCAGCCGTTATCAAGGCCAGAGGAGGTCCAACTCTTTATTAACTTGCTATCCCTAATTCAGTGGCACTTCAGTGTATTTAATTTGTAAGTAGACATAGTAATTCTGGATATTCAGGGTGCCTCATCATTAAACCTATATTAGAGTATACCGAAATTTATCAAATTTAAATGTCGATATCTTTCTGAATACTAATGGTAACGATCTGAAATTTTTATATAAGTTCTATATATCTGGCTTTAAAGTTGTGGGAAAAAAATTCGCTACATTTCGCGCATGCGTAATAAAAAATTATTTACTACAAAGGCTCATATTATCCGTACTATTCAAATTTTAATACAATGCTTCTTTTCTTCTTCTTCTTTAAGAGCGTAATAACCTGTTGCAGGTCTTAGCTACCTCGACAGCACGCTTCTTCCAACTTAGACGATCCAAAGCAACTCTTTGCCAGTTTTTTATTTTCAAAATTTTGATGTCATTTTCTGTATCGTCCAGCCATCTTGTTGAAGATCGGGCACGGGCTCCCCCGGGGTTCTTGAAAGTGTACAATCTAGTCGGGTTATTTTCGGGGGTTCTCCAGACATGGCCCAGCTATCTCAGTCTGTTACTTTGGATGATTTGTGTAACTTTAGTCTCTTTGTAAAGTCTATAAAGTTCTAAATTATATCTGGTTCACCAGCACCCTTGTTCTTGTACAGGCCCGAATAGAATTCTTAACACTTTTCTTTCAAAAGTTTCCAGAGCTCGCTGGGGTCTACGTTTAGTGTCCAAATTTCGCTAGCATACAGCAGCACAGGCAATATAAGTGTCTTGTATAATCTCATTTTAGTTCTTCGGGTAACAAGCCTGGATCTTAATTGTTTTTTTAATCCAAAGAAACATTTGTTGGCCGATTTTATTCTGTTGTTAATTTCTTTCAACATGTTTTGATCGTTAACAGTAGTTCCAAGATATTTGAATTCACTAACCCTTTCAAAAGTAGGACCATTTATGCGAAAAGAGGTGTAGTTCCCAGTCGAGGACGGAACTTCTATAAACTTTGTCTTGTCCTCATTAATAGTGAGGCCCATGTCTGTGGCAGAGATTTCTAGGGCTCGGAAGGCCTCTTTCGCTGCCCTTTCAGATCTTCCAATTATGTCAATATCATCTGCATAGCCAATAAATGTAGTGACCTATTCCAGAGAGTGCCTCTTCGGTCTAATCTGCTAACTCGGATTCATTTCTCTAATGCGAGATTGAAGAGCAGGCAAGCAAGCGAATCTCCCTGACGCAGGCCTCTTTCAGTTGTGAAAGACTCAGAAAGATGGTTTTGGATTTTGACCCTGCATCGTACGTTGCTTAACGAGGCTTTAGTGAGGTTGACAAGTTTAATAGGAATATTAAACTCAATCATAGCTTTAAGCAACTTGTATCTTTTTATGCTGTCATAGGCAGCTTTAAAATCAATAAATAGATGGAAGGTTTTGATGTTATACTCTTTAGTTTTCTCCAAAATTTGTCTCAGAGTATGATTTGATCTACAGTAGATCTTTGGGGTCTAAATCCACACTGGTGGTTTCCAATTACTCTCTCAGTATGAGGTTGAAGTCTTGCAAAAAGTAGGTCGGAGAAGATTTTATATTCCGTATTGAGGAGTGGGATACCCCTATAATTACGACATTCAAATTGGTCTCCTTTTTTAAATATGGGGAAAATGGAGCCTACTTCCACTCAGTGGGAAATTTCTCCGATTCCCATATTTTAACCAAAATTTTGTGTAAAACATCAACAAGCACTGGTTCATTGACCTTTAAAAGTTCAGATGGTATATTATCGGGACCAGCCGATCTGTTAGTTTTAAGTTTTTTGATAGCAAGGATCACTTCGTCAATAGAAGGTGGGGGACTGTCCTCGTCTTTGATGAAGTCCTGTTCCGCAGGGTCATCTTGGGCAGTGTCAGCTTCATCTCTCCCTTCGAGCAGATCTTGAAAATAGTCCTTCCACACTTCAGGTAGAGCATGAGGTTCGCTAACGAGTTCTCCCCTCTTATTTCTACAAGTGATAGTTCTTGGCTTGAACTCGCTTCTCATTTTATTGATTGATTTGTAGAACCTCCGACATTCATTTTGATTGTTCAAGCTCTCCAAATTTTTCAAAGAGTCTTCAAAAAAGGCCTCCTTCTTTCTTCTGTGTAATTTTTTCCACTTTCCTCAGCTCTTTATATTTTTCTTCATAGGTTCTTGTACGGTGCTTTATTTTTTTCCTCTGCGGCCTTACTACACTCGTCGTCAAACCACACGTTTCTAATACGACGTCCTAATCTTGGTATGGTTTCAATAGCGGCTTTCGAGATGATTTCCCCTACCGATCTCCAATTGAGATCATAGATTGGTGTTCCCATCACTAAGCCGATGTCGTTTGATAGTTTAAGTTTATATTCATTAACCCTATGAGCCCTATCCCGCCTCATTCGACACAGGCCGAACTCGGGCGCTTGGGTGAATTTTACGAGAGAAAATTAGTTTATTTCTTTGTTGACAATTGATCGCTCAACCGAGGGTGTCGTCCTCCTGGAATTTCTGTAGAGAAAGGGAGGACTTAATTCTGATTTCATGAATGAAAATTTACTCCAGTTTTTGAGGCACTGGAATTCTCACTCTAGCCGTGTTCAAAGAATTAAGTATGTTTTGCTCCTTTAACTTAGGGATATCAGGTTTATAGTTTTTGTTCTCTCTCTTACGGAAGAAATTCTTACACAATCTAAGTCTAACTTTAGTTCTGACAAGTGGTCGGAGTCGACGTTTGCACCTCTATAGCTTCTTACGTCTATTACGTTGTTCCGATGTCTCCTATCTACAAGTACGTGGTCAAGCTGGTTGAGAGTTAAGCCATCGGAAGAAATCCAGGTGTACTTGTGGATTTCCTTATGTGGAAAAGCGGTACTGGCTATTAACATGTTTTCCGAGACAGCAAACTCAAAAAGTCTTTGTCCATTTCCGTTCGTGCCATTGTGTAGACTATTATAACCAGCATGGGAGCTAATAAAGCGTTATTTTCCGATTTTAGCATTGAAATCTCCGATAACAAGCCTCATATCCTGTGCGGGACAAGAGTCATAACTCTTCATGAGTAAGTCGTATTATAAATACTTTTCTGCATCGTCTTTTTCATCAGTCGGTGCATGGGCACAGATCAAGAATGCTTCTTTTACGCATTGTCAAATATTCTGTAAGTTTTGTACAATTTGAAAGAAAACTCTGCATGTTATAAGCAAAAAACATGCGGAAAAATTTTGGATTTTTTAGGAATTATATTCTGGAAAAAATAAAGCAATAATATGTGCTGTTTTTATGAAAATGCATGTAATTATTATGAACATCAAAATATAAGGTCCGGTGCACACGCCGATTCGTGTCTTTGAAGCTATAAAAATAACAATAGTAACCCTCATTCCCCTGTTTCTCCACAGGGGGCATGTGGGTTACTATTGTTATTTTTATAGCTTCAACGACACAAATCGGCTAGTGTGCACCGGACCTAATGTATAATAACTCATTATAAACTTTTTGTGAAACGTGGTGGGCCAAAATAATTTTCGTCTTCATAAATTTGTAGACGGTCCCCTAATTGCTATCAGAACCGAATTTTCTCTGTAAAATGCGAGTTCCGACGATAGTATGTCCCACGATTCTCAGAAACTGATCGCGAAGTAGCCATATTAAGTCCAATTTCGTAGCATCCTCAAAATTGTGCATTGTTTTGGACAAGAGTGTACAGTCATATTTTAATCAGCAAATACGGTATTTGCGCAAAGGAAAATACGTAAATGAAAAAACAATAAAAATGAGCAATTCACTAACGCTTTTAAAAGAAGGCAGGACACCACTTCCTGCCTCTGTGACTTTCAGTCATTTAAACAATGTAGCGGGCATGTTGTGGAAAAGACATCAGAGGACTCTCCTTACCTATCCTTCGCTCTGAACAAATAGTTTAGTCAATAAATGCCAAAAATCGTTGATTAGAGGAAAAAATGGTGTAGTTTTGAAATTTGGCACAGTTGTTGGGGATTGTGTACTTTACGACATACTAAAACTCTCCGCCGGTGGGGGGGAGGGTTAAACAGTGTCGTACCTACATAAAATGTGACCCAGGGCAAATACCGAAACTGCTCCCCCCCCCCCTTCTTTTTTCTTTTGAAATGTGTTCCTCATGTTCTTTTCGGAAACTTTGACAGGGAGTGCAAAAATTAAAAGTGCAAATAAACTTTAAATTAACTTATAAAACATTTTTGAGTTGATAGGATTTACAAATATCTATATTATATAAAACGCTTATGCGTGGCGCAAAAAAATGACCTTTATTTCTTTCTCCCCGTTGGCAACGATCAGTTTGTTTACCAATCTCAACCCTGACGCCAAGAATTTCGCGGGATTACAGCCCTTGTTGCTTCAAATCCCATAACTCCTATCATTCAAGAATTTCGCTAACCGAGCTAATCGCTTACGGATTACAGGAGAAGTCGTTACTCTTTTTTGAATTTATTTATTTAAAATTAACTCTTTGCGAAGTTTTGAATAAAATTTGCGTAGAAGAGAGCAGCGTGCAAGGGAATCCCTGGATGAAAGATTTCAGCGAAGATCGGCGAGAAAGCCGCCGATAGGCTTAGGGAGCCAGAGTCCTTTTTTTTTGTGATACTAATTGTGTGCACTATTTACTATGTGTAAAAATAAAAATTACAGAATAAAGACCAGAGAACTAATTATACGTCAGAAAAGTTC
This sequence comes from Araneus ventricosus, assembly GCA_013235015.1. NCBI lineage: Eukaryota > Metazoa > Arthropoda > Arachnida > Araneae > Araneidae > Araneus > Araneus ventricosus. Next base: position 112,866 of record BGPR01001432.1, read on the forward strand.
TCTTGCACACTGCTCTCGGAGAATGATTAAAGTTGCATACTGTTTGCAACGTATATATATAGAGAGATTAGATTTTTTTGCCACCGTGTTTGTACGGACTGTTTTAGCTCATATATATTTTCACTGGAAGAGAATTACCACATGCTGCTAATGGTGAATGATAATGTTGCATACTTTTTGCTTTTCTGTGTAATATTTCATAAAAAAGAGTGCATATTTAAAATTTTGCTTAAAAAAGCAAGTATTTTTGAAATTTTTGAGAAAAAAGCTATCTTATCAATTATAAAAGGCTAAAAGTAAATAATTATTATTAGTTTTAAATTTGAATAGTTAATATGAACATATTTCAAGCCACTATTTTCTTTAAACTGTCCTTTTTTAGCTAAAAGGTTCCAAGATGGTTTACATCTTTCTACGACAAGATACAATCAAGAATTTTCTGAGATTTAAAACACATTGAGGAAAGCACTATTTCTTTCTTGGCTAGATAATTGTTGAAATAAGCATCTATACAGGTGGAAAAGCTTTTCTGTGTAATATTTTATAAAAAAGAGTGCATATTTAAAAT
>BGPR01001432.1:121807-257782 GCA_013235015.1 Araneus ventricosus
GAAGTATTACTTCGTTCAGTTACGTATTGCTCTCACCACCTTCATCACGAATTCTCTCCTCGGAACAGCTGAAACCACCTTTCGGCAACCCTCCTGATCTGATCTTGGACTTGTTTACCTTCCGGAACGAAGAGCGAATCGGCCACCATCTCCTACTATTTCTCGCTCATAACTCTCAAATTTTCTTTGCTCCTATGCATCTGCTCAAACTCCAACTTAACACTATTGATCAATTCCTTTTTTTTCATTTGTAATTTTCTTTTTCTTCCCTCAAATATTTGGCACAGTATTATTATGTCATTGTGTGTTTGTAATTTTTCTCCCATCATTGCTAGGAATCGGAGATATAGGTCATCGACCCAGGCTCTCCATAATAAAATTAATATCGGTGTGGCAGCCATGATCGATGGAATGACCAAGCCTAAATTTTTTCCTCGGCAAAGTCCGCCCTGTGCTGAGTTCGACTCGATTGATGTGCATCCAAACGATAAGTAGACATTCCATATTCTTTTTATTTACGTTGGTCATAAAGGCCGTGTATTGAAAGATAAAAGTGAACACTGTATTAATTCTACTAAAAAAAGACTATTGCTCAAAACAAGCCCACGTGGCTGGAAATGCATAGTACTCTCTTGGTACTAGTAAGCGTACGAAAGGAATTCATCTCAAAAATAAACGAATTACGTCGGCATAACCTAATGAACATATCTAGTGCAGCCTTGTGCATCTAAGTAGATATGTTTATTTCTTTTATGAATTTGTATATTGGTTGATCAGTACATTTAATATCAGCAGAGGTTGTATCAGGAGTAATGTACATTGTGATGGTGTTATCCTTAGATTTAAGCTTATTAGTCGATCGACTTCATCTTTTCTTTTATTTATGCTAACCATGTTTAATCCAGAATTTTCATTATAATAAATATGTTCTGTAGCTCATTTAGTCTGTGTGCATTTATTTAGCCTAGAGCAATTGAGTAAGGGACTGGCCTGGTAAAATAAATAAATAAATATATACATATATATCTGACCTTGTTGTTATTGTGAAGTGAATAATTTGATAGTTTGTAAGTCTAAAATGCTATAATAATTAATAAATTTTTGTAGTTTATCAAAGTAAAAAAAAAGGAATTAGTTTAAACTTAGATACCACTATACGATCTAATTTTGTTTTAATATGCTATAACTTCACAGCAAAACCGTATCAGAAAATTCCTCGTCTAAGACGGAATTAGCGCCTGAAAGGCTTAAAAATTCATTTGTGAAAACGTTTATATACACACAACATACTGGTTAGTTAATTTAAATCAATCTCACATTAATTTTAGATTTTATTAAACTAATGGTAAACCGCTCCTTCGGAATTTTTCCACGTCTGACTTTTTCGGATTTTTGAATCATGCTTCTGAATCATCTTATTGGGCAAAGAGAGAAAAAAGAGTGCCGTTTCGTCCATGTTGAATATGTCCTTGTCATCATATCCAGCCAAAAGCAGTGGAAGACGCTCCTGCCAACCTTCACATGAACTGGGGTTGACCTCGGCCACTTCGCCACACAGTGATCGACAGGTGATGTTATTCCGTATGCAAAATCTGTCTAGCCACCCATTGCTGTCGGATAAATTTTCAATTCCCAGAGGGTCCACAAGATCTTTTGCCTTGTGTTGAATCATAGGTCCACTGGCAGGAATTTTCTTCGCCTGAACAGTTTTAAACCATTCCAAAACAGCCTCGCTTATGTCGACATACTTTTCGTGTCGCATCCGTTTGACACCATAAAATTTGAAGTTTTCGTACTCTTTCAAAATCAAATCCTTTTCTTTAATGACTTTGTTGCGTTCTTCCGCAGTTAAATAATTCAGCTAACTTTCTCTCCGATTTGCCGTTCTCATATTGACGCTGAACTTCAATGCGCTGCTCGAGATTTAGGAAAACGCGCTTCGACATCTTTGCAACTCAGATCAATGGCCAACTAATGAAACAAGAGTGGATGGCAATTTTGCTCCAAAATTATCGGAATCCACTAACAGCCAATAGAAAGCAAGATGTACAAACGAACTAACGACTTCCCTTAACCTGACCTTGAGCCTTTGGCTCAAAGTTAGAAACATGAAGTGAGTAGATTTTCCTGAAAAATGGGATGGTCGAACTCACCCGGCGGCCGTTCAGAGGGGTTGAGACCGCAGTAGAAATAGCAGACAGGATCCAAACATCGAAGAGCATTTTGACTCCTAATATAAACAGTGTATCAGACTCTGCACATATAAATGATTTTGTCAAACTTTTAAAATCTACCACAGAGACATTTACAAAATCTTTAGAACTTGTAACTCAACAGCTGCAAGCATTAAATACGAGGGTTGATGAAGTTCAGAAATCTAGGCAATCACCTCCCCCACAAAGACAAAATAAAAATCGGATAACTTGCTTTCATTGTAGTAAGCAAGGTCATTATGCTAATGAATGTAGAAAGAAATTAGCCGAAAGGAGGCAAAACGATACTAGAAATTCAGGTAGGTACTCACATGGACGTGGTGCGTATGGTAACAATAATATGCAAAGGAGAAACCCAAACTAGTTTCGGGCGGAGGCAGTTTTGGATTGCTTACCTCCATGGAAGCCCACCATGATCCAACGGATAAAATTTCAAATTTTTCCTCCTGTTCTTTACCCATTGTTTCTATAAAGATTGGTGATATAATGTGTAATGCTCTCATAGATACTGGTGCAACATTAAATATATTATCTTCTTCTATATTGGAAAAATTAACAAATATCAAAGAGATTGAAGCACCCCCTATAGAGTTAAAAACAATAATTGGTGTTTCAGTGGCTACGCATCGAGTTATTGAATGTAATGTTGAAATTGGAAAAAGTAATTTTCTTGCTCATATGGTAACTACTAATAATGATCTGTCTTCTTCATTTGATGTGATTCTGGGTTTAAATTTTTTAAATATGCATAATTTTATTGTTGATTGCACAGCTAATAGCTTAAGAAATTCTCAGGTTGAGGTAAATTGGAATTTTTCTAGGGTCTTTCCTCAAAACTTGTGGTTATAACTTAGAACATAACTTTGAAAATTTACAAAATCGAGAAAAATCCTCTTTCAAAGAAGTAAATGAAAATGACCATTCTGTTTATAATTGTGATGTAACGCTTGGTCGTGTATTTTCTAAAGTTACTATTCCTCCTTTATCTCAAAGATATGTGGATATTAAACTGGACAATCCTACAATTAATGCTTTATCCTCATCAAAAGCTCTTTTAATAGAAAAGGAAAAGAATTCTTTATCTACTTCATTTTTAGTATCCAGATTTGTTTCTCATCTATCAAAAAGCAGTACTTGTTAGCCCTTGTTTTAAATTTGAACGACACTCCTTTTACTTTAAATAAAGGACTGGTCATAGCTAATGTATCTCCTATTCATGAATTTGCTTCGATTGAAAATGTAAATTGTGTTTCTAGTGGTAATTCTAAGGATAGCCAAAATTGGTTAAAAGAAATTAAACTAAATCACTTTACTTCCAGTCAACAACAACAGGTTTTAGAACTCTTAACTAAGTACAATAATGTATTCGCTCAAAATATTTCTGACCTTGGTGAATGTGGAATTATTAAATATACCATAAGTTAACGGAAGACATTCCCACCAGACAAAAACCTTACCGTGTACCGTATAATCTTAAAAATGAAATGAAAAACCAAATAAATGTCCTTCTTGATGCAGGTATAATCCAGCCATCAACTTCGCCCTACTGTGCACCCGTTCTGCTAGTAAAAAAATCTGACGGATCTTTTCGTTTAGTGGCAGATCTAAGAAAACTAAATAGTAAAACGATTCCAGATAATTTCCCTCTGCCCAAAATAGATGAAATGATAGATCAGCTATCAGGAGCAAAATTTTTTCCAACAATGGACCTTACTTCTGGTTTCCAACAGATGTCCATGCATCCCGACCACATGCATTATACTGGTATAGCAAGCGAGTTTGGTTTATTTGAGTACAAGAGACTACCTTTCGGTTTAAAAAATGCGAGTGCCAGTTTTCAGCGGCTTACGAGCATTGTTTTGGCAGGTTTGAGTGACCTGCAGATAGCTTGCTATATTGACGATGTAATAATTGCCTCTCATAATTTTCAAGACCACTTGCAACGACTAGAATTAGTTTTTCAGAGATTAACTGCAGCAAATCTAAAGGTGAAGCCGAGAAAATGCTCCTTTTTGCAATTTGACATCTCCTTTTTAAGTCATACCGTGAGAGAGGGACAGGTTTTACCTGATCCTAAAAACTTGGATTCCATAAAAAATACTATACCCCCACAAACTAAAAAGCAGGTGAGATCCTTTCTAGGTCTGACTGGGTTTTACAGGAAATTTATCCCAAATTACTCTAAAAAGGCTATACCTCTAACAAATTTAACTAAGGAAACATCCAAATTTACTTGGTCAGAGAAGGAACAGCTAGCTTTTGATTTAATAAAAAATTGTTTAATTTCCGAACCGAGTCTCTCTTTACCTGACTTTTCTAAACCATTTGCTTTGTGCAGTGATGCTAGCAAATTTTCTCTTTGTGCTGTTTTAATACAAGAAGACGATACAGGCTTTCAACATCCTGTGGCATTTGCTTCTAGGAAGCTAGGCCCCACTGAAATCAAATACTCTGTTTGTGAAAAAGAGGCATTGGGAATACTTTTTGCTATCACACACTTTAAAAATTATCTTTATGGATCAGAATTTATTGTCTACTGTGATCAACAAAGCCTATCGAGGATTAAAACTTTAAAAGACCCATCGTCAAGAATTTCTCGTTGGTTCCTCATCTTGCAGGAATATTCTTATAAAATAACCCATAAGCCTGGCCGATTGAATCACATGGCGGATTATCTATCTAGAGCCAAATCTATCTATCTAAAGCCAAACGAGGATTCTGTTAGCATCACAGATATTCATGAAGTTCACGCTCTAAACTCAAATTGCACCGAATTTAATCTGAGTTCCTTTCCTATTGAAGAACTTATTGCTAAGCAAAAATCTGATTCTTATTGTAATAACATAAAATCAAAACTAGAATGAAACTTTCAATTTTCTCCAAAGTCGCCAAAGTTTTTCATAAAAAATGATTTATTACTATGTTATCGTGGAAACACGGGAAGACACGACTCAAAAGCAAAATTGGTTGTTCCTCAATCCCTGGTACAAAATGTTTTACAGTTATGTCACGATAATAACTCTGTTGCACATAGCGGTCTTTCTCGTACATTGAAGAGAGTTAAAGTTAATTATTTTTGGCATGGTTTGTATCATACAGTTAAACAATATATTGCCTCTTGTCAGTCATGTATTCAGCGTCGTGGATTTGCAAAAACCAGTAAAGCACCTGTACAAAGAATCCCCACAACAGACTTTCCTTTTCAGAAGTGTGCGTTTTATGCAGTAGGTCCTTTAGTCACTTCTACTTTTGGCAATAAATTTATCAGTGTAATATCCGATTATTTTACGAGATATGCCGAGGCATATCCGGTTCCAAACATTCAAAGTTCTACTGTTGCAAGGGTTTTGCTAGACTTTATTTCTCGTCATGGCATTATGGAAACTCTGTACTCTGATAGAGGATCGAATTTTCTTTCTGAAGCAATGATGGAGATGTATCAAAGATCGGGTATTTCCAAAAGGCACACATTATCTTTTAATCCCCAGGGAAATGGTTTAGTGGAAAGGTTGAACAAAACTTTGATAGACACATTGAGTCACTTCGTTTCCGAAACCCAAGAGGACTGTGCCAACATCTGCCTTTAGCTCTTATGGCTTTTAGGAATGCATACCATAGAACCGTTGAAGAGACTCCGGCGTTTCTTCTTTATGGGAGAGTTCCTGTCATGCCCTATGATCTTATATTTTCTGATCCTGTTAGGACATACAGTAACGCACCCTCTTATGCACAACAACTTGTAAATCGTTTACAATCCTCTTGCAGTTTGGTAAAAAATAATTTAGAAAAATCTGCAGATGAAATACAAAAACATCAAAAACCTTTCCCAAAGTCTAAACAAATTTGTGTAGGCAACTTAGTTTATCTACATTAGGGTGGCCCTTATTATAATGGCGAAAAATTTACTTAACAATTTTTAAGCGCACACCCCTTAATTTTTTTCCTTTTACCATAATATGAAAGTATTCCAAATATTTCTTCAATATATAAAGATTAACCCGTGCCGCATCGAGCTTGATTATATAAAAATATAGGAGTGAAAACGAAAAATTAAATATTTTTTGAAATGTACATTTATTATTCATATTAAGAATGTCTTGATTTTGTTAAGAATTTTAATAATACGCATTTAATACAGTTAACAATACAATTTTAATCATTTAACATTTTTTAATAATATATTTAGTCAAATTTTCGTTTCAGAGTAGCCTTCTTGCAGTCCGGATACTGCTTCCTGTGGTCTTCGACACACTGAAGAAGAAATTGCTTCTGCTCTTCATCTACAGTTAGTAATCCATTAAAATCTTGCATCAATTTCACCCCTCTTTCGGCTGTATCATTAACAACTTTAAGATTTTGGAATATTTCTTGTGACTTTAAATAAGAATCGTCCCTATCCCAAAGATCTGGACTGATATTCAGAAAGCTAATGTCGATATTCAATTTCTTTAACAAATTTAAACTTTTCTGAGAAATGAAGTCTTCTATTGCTTTTTCTAAAAAAAAATAAAACCAATAAGTAATTGTACGATATCATATCTAAATTCTGAAAAACTTAATGTGTAAATATAAATTAGAAAATCTTGTTAAAAATTTGATAAATGAAAAAAAATTCACTATCATTATAAAATCAAAGAATAATGTCTAATAAAAATTATTCTTAGTAAATAAAATATATAGTGTTAAAATTAAAATCTTACCTAGAAGAAAGGGAACTTCATTAGGCTGAACAATACATTTTCTTTCAGTATGAAGATTTTCCCGTTTCAAATTCTCTATGATGCGCTCTTTGGATGCAATATTAACATTTTTATCAAAAATCGCTAGAATGCTTGACTCTTCATTTAAGTACCACAGATGATTACAAAACTTCTTCAAAGCAATTGATGAAATGCCCTGATTTATGTTTTCATATTTCTTTAACTTTTTTAAAAACATTAAATCATTAAGTGGAGCACCAATTGCAGATGAACTCTCTAACCATGATTTAACATACACTGTCACAAGAAACAAACAAATGTTCTTCAGACCATTCACTTCAGACATTTTTAAAGACAATTGCTGCCAGAATAAAAATATTTTAAAGGAGTAAATGGCCTTTGCCATCCATCTAGCATGATGTAAAGCCCCTGGTGGTCTGATTTTGATAGTCGAGTCTGAGTTCCTTCCAATAAAGACTATGCATAATTCGATGAGCTCCCGATAATCGTTCTTCAAATTTTTATTTTTTAGCGCATTAGAAAGATAATTCACATTACTCAGTATTTCGCTCTCACTACATATTGCGTTCAAGTATTTATATCCGTCCATATAATTTTCTTTTTCCAAATTATTCCATTTTTCTCTGATTTTTTTAAAGAAAGCTACATCTGGACTAGAAGTCACTTCGTTTAACTCATACTCGAAAACACTTCGTAGCACTAATTCATATATGTGATGCCTACATGGAAAATATGTCATCTCTCGATCTGCATACAGCTCTAGAAATGTAATAGCACCGTTGATACGACCCGTGTTCGAACTAGTTGTGTCAGAACAGAGAATTTGAGCTTTATCTTCCAATCCCCAATCTTTTAAAACATTCCAGACAGCCATAGCTTGCTCCTTCCCTGAAGAATTTTCTAATTTTGGCACTCCCAGCAATTTTTCTTCATCTTTATATGTAACAATAATAGGCAGTCTTTCACTTTTTAAATCTCTCACATTTAAAGCAGGTAGCAATTTACTACCCCAATGAACGCATACGAAACTAGGTTCATTTTCTTTAAATAATTCTTTAATCCTAGTAGCTTTCGTCTTACGAAAATCTTCCCGATATCTTTGGATCGTATTTCGATTAATTGCCAATTCATCTATATTGTGTCCTAAAGACTCAGCTACGGCTTCGAGAATAAAAACAGCACTTCTCTGACTAATGTGGAATCGATCGAGTACAGCCATTATTTTTGGAGTTAAGAAACATTTCCTCCCACGTACAATTCCCATTCTTAATTCTATCTGCGCATTTATGTTTTCCTCAAGAGACGACTGGGCAATGTTTGATGAAGGCCCAGGTTGATCAGAAATATCTTCGGTACCTGACGATTCTTCTGATGAATCCATGAAATTGTCATCGATCTCCGAACTATGATGAGCCTTAGCCCGTCTGTTTTCTTGTTCTATGACTCTCAATAATACCCTTTCTTCACGCTTTGCTAGCTTCATATCGATTCCCATTAGACATCCTCTCCGTCCTGGTTCTCTTTGACTTAATAAAAATTTTCTGTCTTCTTCAATTTTTATGATTTCCAAGGCATTAGCGTGAGCAATATCAAATAAATTATTTAAATCTGATATAAAGTTACGTTCATTGTCTTCTTGCGTTTCTGACCTACGGCAGGCACTTTTTTGAAGATTGCGCCAATAATTGTACATCTTCATGATCTTTTCTACACAGTGAGGTGTCGCTCTTGTAGGAATCCTTGCTTTCTCCCAGAAAATGAGGCATTCGCGCACTACCAAGTTGGCACTTTCCCTTATGGATAATTTAACTTCATGTAAATTATAAAATAGCACCGATAGTACTTGCCGATTATAGATGGAAGTTTGCATCCGGTAATTTGGTGACGTTCACTACCAATTAAATAAATATTTCGATCACCACTTCTCAAATTCGAAGCCATAATTGCACTAATAGTTGATCCAAACTGCGACTAAAGTAGACTGAGAACGAGACGCTGGCGTAGGAATGAGCGAGACATGAACGAACAAGTCGCTGCTTGCACGCACATGCTTCCAACTTCTACCGCGATGCGGCACGTGTTCCCGACTTTTGATTTGAACAAATGAGGCCTTTAATTGTTTCTAAGAACAAAAGGAACAAAAATGGAGGGTGTGCGATTTGAAATTAGAACTTCAAAAAATAAGGGCCACCCTAATCTACATACTCCAAAAATAAAATTACATACTTCTAAAAAGCTAGCAAAACAGAATCAAGGACCTTTTAGAGTAGTGAAACAAAATTCACTTGTAAGTTTTGAAATTCAACATATAAATCAGCCTTCTAACAAACAGACTGTTCATGTAAATAGGTTGGTAAAAGTCGTGGAAAGAGATACTTTCCCTTTTATACAAGACTCCTCTAAAAATCATTGTTCGAGTTCTCATAGTTTAGAACGCCAGCCTGATGAAGACGAAACATCGAAACTGTACCCCTGTTATACTCTACCTTATAAAGATCCTGGAGAAGATGTGTTTATCCCCCTTAATCAACAAATTGCTTCGTCGTCAGCTGCTTCGACACCTGCTGTTACTAATAATTCACAAACAGGAGTTCTGCCAAGGTCTTGTCCCTACGATTTAAGACCAAGAAATGCAAATGGACTTGTTTATTAATTAAACTCTTTTGGCGAGGAAATGATTGTACTGTTAGTGGTAGATTTCTCCAGTAAACTTAATTTTTATAAGATTGCATTTTTGTAAGAATCTCTTTCCTTTCTTTTTTTTCCGTACATGCTTTCTTCGACATTTGACTTTTTTTTTACTTTATATTCCCTTTTGCGCACACAAAAGTTATAGATTTTGGTTTATCTGCGTTTATGGTTGTTTACGCCACTGCATTTATTGAAGTGCTTATTGTATATAGATATTTTTGTTGTTTCTGGAAATACAGTTAACTGAGTGTTGACGCATTAACAATTTGGTAGGCATTTTTTGGAAATATGGAGGAGATGCTTACCGTGAAAATGGTTAAAATTTTGTGGCTGTATATATTTTGATCAAGTATAAGTGCCCGAGACTTTGCCCTATTATTTAAGAATTACATTTTGTGTTTATATTTGCTTATACACATATATAGAAAATAATGTCTAATTATTGATTTGAACTGTCTTCAAGAATTTACTCTTTTGATATTAGGTTTGTTTTCACTATAGTTTTTTTTAACAAAAATTGCATTGGATTGGCCGATCCTCATAAAAATAATAATAATTTTTAAAAAAATGAGTTGAAGTGAATCACTGTTTGCGAGCACATGTGGTTTCCTTTGACTTGGAATCTCCTGCTGTGTATGCTATGACCCTGTTGGGCTGTTGTTTTGTCTTTAGGTGTCTAGTCATTTCATTGTAGCTGATTCTTTTTGTATTAATTAAAATTTTTAGACACACTGATTTAGTTTCTTCTAAATTATTTTCAGTCTTTTATTCTGTTTAAATTAAATGTAGAACTCTTCTTCTCTTATATTACTTCAGACGAAATTTAATAAACAAATTATAATATATTATTACGGGTTTCTGAGAGGAAAACTGATGAATGTAACACTTGTAAACTAAATACTTGGTTATTGAGCTACAGTGAGTATATGATTATATGCGTATTTTGTAGTCAAGAGATTTTATTTATTTTGTTTTTGCATTACAAATTATTTCGTAGAAAAGTGTGTATTCGTGTTAGTTTTTTTTATATTTGTTGTGTGTACGGAGTTAAATAATTTTTTTTTTTTGCCGTTTGGATCATGTGCGTGGTTCTCCGTGTGTTTTGGTAAATTTCTAGAAAATTCATGAACAGGATGTACTGTTCAACCAATTTATTTTTTTTGAGTCACTTCTTATTAACATTATATTTTATAATTGCTTCGTGATAGGTGTTTGCCCTTTTGTCCTATTGATTTTGGAATTCCCTGACTGAAGGATCTTGCATAAATGTCGTCTTGACAAATATATCTATATCGTCATGTACACTCTTTTCTTTTTGAATTTGATTTGCTTTGAAATTGATTTGTGTATCTACATATACAAACCTTTTGGGATCAAGTGTATATTTATGTGTCTTCATGTACACCCCTTTTCTTTAAATGATACAGGTGTTTCATATATATATAAAAAAAATTTATTCTAAATTTTTTTTTACCGAGCAGAAGGATATGTTGTGTTGTCCCACAACATTTAAATTAAATTAACAACTTAATTTTTTAATTATTAACTTAATTATTAATTTAATTATTTTTCTTTCTTCTTAATACGTTTAATCAAAACATTCAAAGTCTGTTCTTTCATCTAACATTTGAATATCTTATCGCTTAAAAGATCTTTTTTAAAAAATAATTCTATTTTTGTCATTTTATGCTTTATTTAAATAGTGACTTAATTGTCTTAAATTCCTGAGTGTGTGAAATGATAATTTGTTTATGCCAAGAGATGAAAAGCAAAGGAGATGAAATGCGTTCCTTTTCTTTTCCCCTGCTCCGGTGGTTCTTCGTTTCTCCGCGAAGCATGGTCCCCAGTGAAAACTGCTGAGTCACGCTGAAGAGAAAATACCGGTGGATGACGAAATTTTACTGTGGGCTAATGAAATATCTGGTCCTGTCCGGAACTTTGGAGAACATTCGAAAGGGAAGTGACGTAACTGCCTGTGACATAGGGAAGCGGGCCTTTTTGGTTGGAGGAGGAGGACAGACGGGGTTTGAGTTTTTTTCGGGGGCTGAACTTCAACGAAGGAGGTGGACGATTTTCTTCTTCTGGTTCTGGGACTTCAAGAGAAGTGGTGAGCGGACGCCCAGTGAATTTTGATGGAATTTGTGTGGACAGAATGAAGGCCCGGGAGGGGCAGCCATGATCGATGGAATGACCAAGCCTAAATTTTTTCCTCGGCAAAGTCCGCCCTGTGCTGAGTTCGACTCGATTGATGTGCATCCAAACGATAAGTAGACATTCCATATTCTTTTTATTTACGTTGGTCATAAAGGCCGTGTATTGAAAGATAAAAGTGAACACTGTATTAATTCTACTAAAAAAAGACTATTGCTCAAAACAAGCCCACGTGGTTGGAAATGCATAGTACTCTCTTGGTACTAGTAAGCGTACGAAAGGAATTCATCTCAAAAATAAACGAATTACGTCGGCATAACCTAATGAACATATCTAGTGCAGCCTTGTGCATCTAAGTAGATATGTTTATTTCTTTTATGAATTTGTATATTGGTTGATCAGTACATTTAATATCAGCAGAGGTTGTATCAGGAGTAATGTACATTGTGATGGTGTTATCCTTAGATTTAAGCTTATTAGTCGATCGACTTCATCTTTTCTTTTATTTATGCTAACCATGTTTAATCCAGAATTTTCATTATAATAAATATGTTCTGTAGCTCATTTAGTCTGTGTGCATTTATTTAGCCTAGAGCAATTGAGTAAGGGACTGGCCTGGTAAAATAAATAAATAAATATATACATATATATCTGACCTTGTTGTTATTGTGAAGTGAATAATTTGATAGTTTGTAAGTCTAAAATGCTATAATAATTAATAAATTTTTGTAGTTTATCAAAGTAAAAAAAAAAGGAATTAGTTTAAACTTAGATACCACTATACGATCTAATTTTGTTTTAATATGCTATAACTTCACAGCAAAACCGTATCAGAAAATTCCTCGTCTAAGACGGAATTAGCGCCTGAAAGGCATAAAAATTCATTTGTGAAAACGTTTATATACACACAACATACTGGTTAGTTAATTTAAATCAATCTCACATTAATTTTAGATTTTATTAAACTAATGGTAAACCGCTCCTTCGGAATTTTTCCACGTCTGACTTTTTCGGATTTTTGAATCATGCTTCTGAATCATCTTATTGGGCAAAGAGAGAAAAAAGAGTGCCGTTTCGTCCACGTTGAATATGTCCTTGTCATCATATCCAGCCAAAAGCAGTGGAAGACGCTCCTGCCAACCTTCACATGAACTGGGGTTGACCTCGGCCACTTCGCCACACAGTGATCGACAGGTGATGTTATTCCGTATGCAAAATCTGTCTAGCCACCCATTGCTGTCGGATAAATTTTCAATTCCCAGAGGGTCCACAAGATCTTTTGCCTTGTGTTGAATCATAGGTCCACTGGCAGGAATTTTCTTCGCCTGAACAGTTTTAAACCATTCCAAAACAGCCTCGCTTATGTCGACATACTTTTCGTGTCGCATCCGTTTGACACCATAAAATTTGAAGTTTTCGTACTCTTTCAAAATCAAATCCTTTTCTTTAATGACTTTGTTGCGTTCTTCCGCAGTTAAATAATTCAGCTAACTTTCTCTCCGATTTGCCGTTCTCATATTGACGCTGAACTTCAATGCGCTGCTCGAGATTTAGGAAAACGCGCTTCGACATCTTTGCAACTCAGATCAATGGCCAACTAATGAAACAAGAGTGGATGGCAATTTTGCTCCAAAATTATCGGAATCCACTAACAGCCAATAGAAAGCAAGATGTACAAACGAACTAACGACTTCCCTTAACCTGACCTTGAGCCTTTGGCTCAAAGTTAGAAACATGAAGTGAGTAGATTTTCCTGAAAAATGGGATGGTCGAACTCACCCGGCGGCCGTTCAGAGGGGTTGAGTGGCCGTTACTAGGGGTTATTTTAACATTAGATCTATGGGCCGAAAAATCCGTGCCACGAAAAATTGGCCGTTAAGAGGGGTGGCCGTTCGAAGAGGTTTCACTGTGTATATATATATATATATATATATATATGATATTTTTCAATTTATTATAATTTTTGTCTATTTTTTGCCATTGTGTCTTGTATGTTTTTGAATTTGTGTCTTTTGTTTCTTGTTTGTTTTGATATATATATATAACGCTTTTTCCCATATTATCTTGTGAACACGATAAAAGGAGTAATTTTGATTTAATTTTAACCAGCTTAGGATATGTTGTAAGGATAGAGAAAATCTCCGTCGAGTTCGTAGATGGGCTATCGAGCTCAAAGGGGAGGGGGAGTGGAGGTGGAAATTTTCATTTCTCCATAAATCCTTTACAATTGAAAATAGAAAGAAATTCGAATTATGCGAATTATCGCCTTATCATAACGAACAATTTTTGAATTTAAATTTTTTCGACAGCTACAATTGCTTAGAAGTTATGGGTTGAAAAGGGATTTTCCCTCCCTTACGTCCCCTCCCCCTAACTTAAAGTTCCTTTCAACCTATGCATGTTACCCCTTGTTGGAAAGTTCTCGTCATTTGCAGTCTTTTTCACCTTCTTTCATTCTTGCAGCTTTAATCCTTATGAAAATAGAGGGGTAAATGTTCTTTTCCTTATATCTCCCGACTATTCATTTTGCCATAATTCTGTTCCAATTGAAAATAGAGAGAAAATTCAAATTAGGCGAATTATCGCCTTATCGTAAAGAACAATTTTTGCTTTTAAAATTTTTCGAAAGCTGCAATTGCTTAGAAGTTACGAGTTGAAAAGTGATTTTCCCTCTCTTCCCCTAACTTAAAGTATCTTTCAACATATGAATGTTACCCCTTGTTGGAAAGCTCTCCTCATTTTAAATCTCTTTCACCCGCTTTCATTCTTGTAACTCTGATCCTTATGAAAGTAGAGGGCGAAATGTTCTTTTCCTTATTATTATTAGTAGAGATATATATAACGCTTTGCCTATGTCATTTTGTGAACATGATAAGTAGGGTAATTTTGATTCGATTTTAACCGGCGAGGGATATGTTGTAAGGACGGTGAAAATCTCGGCCGAGATCGTAGATGGGCTATCCAGCTCAAAGGGGGTGGAAATGGTGGGGGGTTGAAAATTTCATTTCCCCATAATTCATTTACGATTGAAGATAGAAAGAAAATTAAAATTAGATGAATTCTTTTCTCATCATAACAAACAAATTTGTACTGAAAATTTTTGATAGCTGCAATTACTTACAAAATATGAGCTGAAAAGCGATATTCAATCCCTCCCCAATTTATAATTTCCCCATTACGATTGAACATAGAAAGAAAATTTCAATTAGGAGAATTATCACCTAATCATAACTAACAACTTCTATATTGAAAGTTTTTTGACAGCTAGAATTGCTCAGAAGTTATGAGCTGAAAAGTGATCCCCCCTCCCGCCGTCCAACTTAGAGTGCGTTTTAACCTATGCATGTGACACCTTGTTGAAAATCTCCCATCAGCCGCATTGACTTCCTCTTTTTATATGGTAAACAAGCTGATATACCCAGCTTTTCTCCGGATTAAAATGCTTTCATGCCTAATATTTTTAATGTAAAAACTACTATTGCATAAAAATTATAATACACAAATTCCTTTTCTGATCTGAAACGTTTTTAATTATAAGGTGAATATTAATTGAACCAGACAATTTTTAAAAATAGCCTATAGCTAATTTTCCGCATAAATTATTATTTGTTATATAGGTACTTCAAATTTTGTTAAAAATCATTAAAGTAGAAAAAAGGTTTTAATGAATATTTTGAAAGAATTAAATTAAATAGTTAATTATTCATTGATTTAAAGCATGAAAAGAAATCAAATCAGTAGTTGGTCCTGATATAAATTGTTAATCGTCTACTTTTATAATTTTTTGAAATTTAATATTGTGTAAAAATTGATTCGTTAGATAATATTTTCCATAGATATCGCGGGAAAACGCCTCGCTTTATTTTTAATTAACTGAAATTTTAACTAATTTTTGGGCTTTGAAAAGTTGAGAGTGACTCGTCTTAAATAAAAAGTGTGCAAAGTTTGGCCGAAATCAGTTCAGTGGTTTAGGAGATGTGGAACATAAATACATAGCCACAATGACTTTTATTTGTATTAAGATAAATCCAAACTATTGCTGATAAATAATATGAGCCAAAAAGAAGGTTTTAGTAAACATTTCGTCACAATTAATTAAATATTTAATTTTAATTAATTAAATAGTTAATGCTAATTAATCAGACAATTAATTTTAATAGTTAAGTTGACAGATTACTTTAATTTGATATTTAATTAAACACTGCTGCACCATGATTTGTTTAACAAATTTAATATAAAATAGCCAAAAAAAAAGACAGATATTTAAATAAGAGTTCCCTTTTTCCTTATTGATATTGAAAAATATCTCATTAACTTTAAAATTGTTTTGGGGTTTTCTGCCTGTCTATTTGCTTTCAACTGTCGATGGAGACTTAATTCACTGTTCAAAATGCCTGCATCCATATCCTATGCTTTAAACACACGTAATAAATTTACCAATCACAATATTGAATAATTTCTATTCTCTTATGTGTTAAGAATTCAATGACTATCATCTCTGTAACCAGGGAATTCTCTAAATGATCCCATTCTAGCAGTGTTTAATATCATGTGATTTTAGCGTATGGCAAAGTAACGTTCGCTCAATTATATGGTAACCTAGATTAAATGAATTAATTTTTTAATCTAGAGTCTTTCTTCATTCGTGTCAAGTGTCAATTTTTTGTTACTGTTTCAGATTGGCTGGCTTAATGTTATGTAGGGGATATTTGCACTGCTGGGATGTTTATTTCTTTATGACTCCTACCTGTTGAATGATTATGTGTTAGGATATAAAATAAATTGGAGCAATGTTCTGACCAATAAATCTAGCATAACTTTTTGAGTAGAATGATAAAACATTGATATAGTTGAAAATTAAATGTCATGAAAACAGAATCACGACGTAAATATTGGAATGTCTGGAAACAACAAAGTCATTGGTTGTATCTGTATTGAACAATATGTAATATTTCATTACTTTTGTAACATTAACGTAAAGGTCGCCTTCCGGCTTGCCGAAAGGGATTTTTTTTTTTTTTATTTCGTATGCAAGCTTATGACGTCTAGATATGTTATCAAGGGCTTAACTTAATTACCACTAATATAAATATATTTTTTACCAGGTCACGGCCCATTTGTTTCATATTTATATCGTTTCAAATTAGCCATCACACCAAATTGCAAATGTGGTTTACAAGGTGATGTAGTCCACTATGTTTTTGACTGCTTTCACTAAAAAAATTCATTTAAATAGACCTGATAATGCAAACAAAACCGCATAGTTTAAAATCTTAGTTAATAAAAAAAATTGGATTGTAAGACTGAAAGGGATCTTTAGAATTTCCAGTCGCATTTGTAGTGAGCTTTCTGACTGATGAAACGTTGTCAAAAAATATATCAATGTTTCTTGAACATTTGTGTGTTTGGGTTTTTTTTAAAAAAAATTTCTTCTTTGAATATAAAATTTGAAATGTGTTCTATTGAATTGTCATACATGCTGTAATGCGCTTAATATCCTAAGTTTTTTTTTTTATTTAGTTTCCTGTTTTACTATTTGATGTTGTTTTATGATTTTTTTCCCTCGCTTCCGTTGTCTAATGTTTAGTTGTTCAGAACTTTTGCTATTGCTTTTTATATGCAGTGTAATTCAGTTTCGTTGCGATGTTCTGTAATTTGATGTTATGTTTTTTCTTTCTGTTTTGTTGTTGTTTGACTCCCCGCCGTACGGGTCAGTGCCTTACACCCTCTGGGTAGGCTGTGCCGGCGTGGGCAAATAAATAAATCACAGTAACTATATTTTTGTTAATAAAAATTGCTTTTTAAAATTAATCTGTTAATTGAGTTTAAATACCTAGTTCATTTGTTTAATTAATATTTTTCGATAATTAATATGCTTGGTATTCAGTAATTTTAAATTTATATCTGAAATTCGTGTTCATAAATATTCACATGAAATAACTTAGGATCCATTATATAAAAGTAGAGGTAATTCGTTTTTTTCCTAAAGTAAAATCTCCAAGGAAAAAAATTAGCAAAAAAAAATCTAAAATTCACAAATATTACTTCAGAAGTTGGAATTATTTCTCAAAAAATATTTAATAATGTATTCATAATATACTTTGAGCCTTATAGAGTAAATCAATTATTTTTATGAAAATTATTTCTATTTTCTGAATTTATTACATGGATTAATTATTTCTACATGTGATCAAAATAAACCCTAATTAATTATTGTAGGATTATATTTAATAACACATAATTAAATCAAGCATATTGTGAGGTGAAATACCCACTGCTAAAGTATCATTGTTGCTTGTATGATAAATTAAATTATGTATTAGCCTACAAAATCAATTGTCAGTTTCATTTCCATTGAAAGAACTTGTTTATACCTTTTGTTTTAAAATTTGCCTAGATAATTTATTATTTACATTAAATTTTGCGAAATATAATAACTAAACAATGCTTCATACATGATTTATAAAATCAAAGGTCCATTCTTACATAATAATCTAGTATTATGGCAAATTTTGGGGAAATTTAAATAGAAAAGTTTTAATTTAATCCTGGAAATTGAAACTTAAATAACGAAATATCATTATAAATAAAAAGTTAGATAACTTTTCAAGAGATCAGGGAAGATAACTCTTTGATTTTAACTGTGGAATTGAAAAATACTAAAATTCATTTCAAAACCATATATTTAAAAAAAATAAAGTTTAGAAAAAATCTTTTTTATAACTGATTTTGAAATCTTTATTTAAAAATAGGTTGAAGATTTTAATTGAGGTATATTTTCATAGGTAATTTTGAGATGCATTTTTTTTAGAGAAAATATACTTCATAGATTCAGTTCTTAATTTTAACAGCATTTCTGAATTTTTTCTATTAAATCTACGGAAATAATTCAATACCCTTCCATCACAATCAATGACAAGAAAAAAAAATGAGAATAGAATAGAGATTTAAGTTTTTAATCTTTATTCTAAATAATAAAAAAATTTACTGAACCTAAAGAAATCTTTTGTAAAAAAAAAAAAAAAAAAAAA
The DNA here is from genome assembly GCA_013235015.1 of Araneus ventricosus. Classification (NCBI taxonomy): domain Eukaryota; kingdom Metazoa; phylum Arthropoda; class Arachnida; order Araneae; family Araneidae; genus Araneus; species Araneus ventricosus. Next base: position 140,615 of record BGPR01001432.1, read on the forward strand.
AAATCACTCTGAATTTAAGCTATTGTGAGAAAATTTATTTAATGAAACTATGAATGTGGTGTTAAACTTGTATATATAAAAATATTTAGAATTTTTAGGAAATTTATTCTATATTATTTTTTTCTGAAGCTTAGTGAACTTATATAATCCATTAAATATTTACTGTCATATAATATTCAACTCTATCATATAATAAAATAAATAACACATATCTTATTAGCTCTATTCCCGAATTGAAGAATAATTCTTTTTAAAGTACACCACAATCTATCTCATGAAATCTTACTAAAATTCTGCCTTGGTTTATGTCGTCGTCTTCCAGCTGTATGAATTGTTTTTAATAGAGTCGCTTTCCAAATATGTGTAAGCTTCAAAAATGCACTTTCCCAAGTTAAAGCGATCTAGATGCATTAGGATATTTAAAAATTTAGCGACATTTTTTCTGTTCAAGAACCCTGAATGTGACAATGAAATGCGAAAAGGTGTTTACCAGAAGTGTGAATAGGAAACAGAAGAACGAAGGATATGCAACATCCTAAAATAGTTAAATGAATGCAGAGAAACAGGGGTCTTAGCTACTGAAACCATTACTACTAATGTCTAATTATATCCAATAAAAAGAAAAGCACATCGATCATTCTAATCATTGAAACGACAACTTCCTGTGAAGACGTTTTCTTTGTAATGATCGGGTTTCATTCTCAAGCTTGGGAAAGTGAATATCAAGTTATCTGGAACACTATCTGAATTAAGATTTCGTTGGTGCGTTGGAAGTTTGGAGAGGGGGTGCCAGCTCAGGTGTCGTTCTCGTCATCTGATCGCGGTTCAAAATAAAGAGGTCCCTCCCTAAATAGCTCTCGTGTTGCTTCAAAACGGGATTTTAATATAACCTAACCTAACCTGAATTAAGATTTTACATATGTGTCTGGTGTACACATACGATTTGTGCCTGATAAGTCATTAGCGACAAAATTCCGGAGAAACGATTAATAGCGAGGGGAACATTGATAGCTGTTGGGTATAGTATACAGACCTCCCGGGATGCTGTAAGAAATATCAATGGCGGTTTTGCTCAGCATTTTCCCTGAGAAACAGGAAGAGAACCGTACCGGCAGTAAATGCGCTGGTAAGTGCGCAGTACCAAACGATTATTAACGAGATTTCTTCTGTTCAGGTACTCTGATTGTGACAATAAAACGCGGACCTGCTCAGTTTAAATCGGATTTGTGAACAGATCCTTAGAGATAAATAATCTACAGCGATATTTTAAAAAAAACGCTTCATTTAGGAACCGGGGCCACAGGCGCGCCCCAGTATTGGTCTATTAACGGCAAAGGATATTGCACGAAAAATTGTTGATGACCGTGTTGAATGTTTTAGGCAAAAGAGCAGAAATCGGCTAGAGAAACAAAATTTCTCCGTTTGAAACTCTCCATTCCCCCAGTGAGAAGATGATGAACTTTGACGGGAAGTCGCGTGTTTCTTTCAGACGGTGATCGCTTGTACCGGACTTTGCGGAGATGACCGCGGACGAATTTGAACTGAATGGTTCTATGAACTTATCACAAGTGGAAATTGAATTCGACTGTATTTGAATGTATATAATGGGCAATTTATTAAGAACATTAAGTTACCAAAATGAAGGCATTGTCTGTTATTGGTTACAATGCATAAAAATTCAAAACCTTATGCACTTTGCTGTTTATTTACGTTGATAAAGTAGCTTTAAAATTTCAAAGATAATTATTTTTCAGAAGTAGAAGAATTCTAAAATAAAAGGAATGTTTTCAGGGGAGAGTGGGGTAAGAAACCGGGTACTTTATTGATGATTCCGATGCTATTAGTTCTCCTTTCTAGTGGATTTCGTCGTGAGTCTCTCTGAAAATGTAGAACTTGCAACTTGTATTCCATTCCACCAAAACCGGTGGGTTCTCGTTTTTGTTACGTGTGCTTCTGCTTGAATGAAACGTCTGCCACTTTTGATGCTTCTTTCGGCAGAGAAAATCTGCAAATGCATACATAACAAGAATGCATTTCTCATTTGTAAGATTTGGGCAATGGGCAATGAAATAAACTTTCTGGAAAAAAAAAAAAAAACCCACAACTGCAAACTTCACAACAATAACATTTATTTTATTTCATTGATCACAAGATGCTCAATTAAATGACTTTCATGAGAAAATTCTTTTCATCACACATCGCTGGAGGAAATCATTCCAATTGTATGAGAAGGGAAATCTTAATTAAAAAACGTTTGAAAAATTCTTTACTGTATACAACCATGTGAAAATAGGATTTCTTTATATTAATTAGAAATAATTCACATTACAATTACTATACCAAGAACATTCTTTTACACAGATATCAAAACGAATAAGGTTTTTGAAGCGAAGCTTCTTAACAAAGGATGGGGAGTTAGCGTAGAAAAACCGATCTTCTAGAACGGATACGTCATACCAGCGCAGACGGCATTCTTAATTTCAATTGCGTTGTTCACGAGTCGGAAGGACGTCATACCAGCGCAAGCGCAGGCAACATTCTTAATTTGATTGCAGTGTTAAGTTCAAGAGAAGTTCGTGCTGGTGGCGTTGCAATTTACCAAAACATAAGTGTTACTTCTAATATTTTAACCCTACCTCTACGTATATAACTGACACATATGGAGGGTTTAAATGTTCTAGTTTTACGTATCTCGACACTTTTTAATAGGGACGCGGATTTCAGCAAGCGGATCCGAACTCGTAACCTTCCGACCCTCAGAAGAACGCTATACCACTGCCCAGTGGCGGCTCGTCCAGCTCAGAAACAAGAAATGCTGCAAAAGTTTTATAAACATATGTTGTAGGAAATTTTGTGCTCATTATTTTAGTATATAATGATTATATACTAAAAATTTATAGTTTTTGAGTTATAAGCAAAAAACTGGAGATTTTTTAAAAATGTTTTTTGGCTATAACTAAAATTCCAACAAAAATTATTGGTGGCAAACCTCAGAATCGTAATCAGCACCCGAAAAAACATAAAGAAGCAAGAAATTACAATTCCACCGACTTAACGACTGAGAAAAAGAGCCAAATGAGGAAGTCGGGCCAAATGAGAGCCGAAAAAAAATGCAGCTGAAATGCAGGCAATTTCTAGCGGAGAAAGGGTTGCTTTTTTTCCGTTAATATCGGATCCGTAGGAGGGGCAAAACTTGATGCAGCTCTGGTCTGTCTCTTTCTTAATTTTTGACTGATTTTCCGTCCTCTTTTTACATTTTTTATTACTTTTTTGGCATTTTCGTTGATCACTAAATTCTCAAAGTGGAAGAGTAAGCCAATCAGAATAAAAATGAAGTATTTTAAAATAATTTCAGGAGGGGGGGGGGGCTGCAGCAGCTCTTATGGACGAGTCGCCACTGCCCCATCGAGTTTTACTTATTGGAGACTTATATGTAAACTGAAGAACGGTGTTGGCTGGTGATTTTAATGCTAATTTTGTGATAAAAAATCAGAGCCACTTGTAAAATTTCTTTTTGATGAATTTAACTTAACTATGAACACTAATCCAGTACAGTGTCGACGACAAAGTTTTGCACAACCATTGATGTAGTTTCTTCCAGATGTATTTATAAAATGGAATCACAGACATTTGTATCATATTTCAATTATTAAAAACCAATTGTTTCCATGATAGAATACGATGATTAGGTTAGATTTTTTTTGTTTCAAAATGTGTAAATAAATATTTTTCCAATAACTACTTGTATGCCTTATAATTTTTTTTATCTGTATTAGACATAAATTATAAATAAATAATGAAATTATACATATTTTTACTTATTAAATAAATAATTATAGAATTTTTAAATATTTCGTTTCATTTGGGGAAGGGAAGTGAAAGAAAGAGACAGAGAGAAAGTGTGATTCTACAATTGTCATTTTAATTACATAGAAAATATTATATGGAACTTTGCTTCTTTTCTGCGTCCACTCACCGACACACCCGCTTTTTCAAATCATATGAATACAATAATGAATATTGAAATTGCTCTTCTGAGAAAATCCTTATCTACAACACCAGAATAGTGTTTTCAATTGTATGAATTCAATAATGTCCATTTAAATCAATTTTACGAGAAAATTCTTGACTACGCACATCAGAAGAACTGGATTCATTGTTTGTATGGATGCTATTATGTACTTTTAAACTCAGCATTATGAGAATATTTGTAAAACATATTCAGAAGAAAAGAACTTTTCATTTATGCGTTCGAAAATACACATTTAAATTATATTTATAAGAAAAATTTCAATGGCATACATCACAAGAAAAGGGCTTTTTATTTGTATGAATACGATGATGTTTAGTAAAATTTCCTCTCTCAGAAAATCCTTTTCCACATACATCACAAGAATAGGGCTTTTCATTTGTATGAATTCGATAATGCACTTTTAATGCATATTTCTGAGAATATTTTTTATGGCAAACCTCACAGGAAAAGGGTTTTTCTTTTGTATGCGTTCGATGATGCACATTTAAATGACATTTTTGAGAAAATTCTTTTCCACATAAATCGCAAGAAAAGGGCTTTACATTTGTATGAGTGCGAAAATGCACTTTTAAAGTACTTTTCTCAGAAAAATGTTTATGGCATATATTACAAGAATAGGGCTTTTCATTTGTATGAATTCGATAATGGCGATTAAGTTCAACTTTCTTAGAACATTTTTTTTCACACACATCACAAGAATAGGGATTTTCATTTGTATGCATTCGAAAATGCACATTTAAAGTACTTTTCAGAGAAAAATTTTGATGGCATATATTACAAGAGTAGGGCTTTTCTTCCGTATGGATACGATAATGCATATTTAAATTACTCTTGCGACAAAAATCTTTTTGGCATACATCACAAGAAAAGGGCTTTTCATTTGTATGAATTCGATAATGGCGATTGAGATCACTTTTTTGAGAACATTTTTTACTACATACATCACAAGAAAATGGTTTTTCATTTGTATGCGTTCGAAGATGTCTACTTAAATGACTTTTATGAGAAAAACTTTTATGGCATATATTACAAGAATAAGGCTTTTCTTTCGTATGGATATAAAAATGCCTATTTAAATTACTTTTACAATAAAAATCTTTATGGCATACATCACAAGAAAAGGGCTTCTCACCTGTATGAATTCGATAATGGCGATTAAGATCACCTTTCGTAGAAAATTTTTTCCCACACACATCACAAGAATAAGGCTTTTCTTTCATATGGGTACGAAAATGTTTTTTTAAAAGCTGTTCCTGAGAAAATTTCTGATCACAGATATCATATGTGAAATATTTCTTATTGCTTTCATTTACATTTTTGACATTTTTATTAGTATCAACTGTTTTCCCAGGCAGATCACTAATCAAATGTGTTTCATTCATCTTATTAGACATCTCAATCCTGTATGTTCTTGATAAAAAAAAATGAGCTGAAGTTGTATTAGTGAAAAGTATCTAATCACAGTATCTTGCTTTATTTGAAGAAATACCTTTTCTTCTGTGGTATCCGGGCATTTTTGAAGTAACCTAATAAAGAAAGTGGAATTTTATTACTACCTAAAATACAAAAAGTATTTTGTATGTAAATGACTATTTATTGAAAATACAAAAACAGAACATTGTTTTCTTGATTCAGTGGTATAGTGACCATGGACAAGAGAGATCCCTGGCGCTAGGTTTAGGAAAAAAAAAAAAAAAACGGTGAGGGATCTAAAAAATAATATAATGACCCAGGCACCATTACGCTTTTTTAAGACACTTATGACAATTGGGGTAAAAACAAACAAATCATTCTCTGGGTGCAACTTACCCTATCTACGAGACTGGCAGCATGATGATAACACGTTAATGTGTATAGGTAACTCTTTAAATTCAAATACAATAAAGGGTCGAAAAACCATCATGTCAACCAACCATCATTAAACCAATATTGTTTACAAAAGCTGAGGCACTGATGATGACATTGGGGAGGGGGCGGCGAAAAAATCATATTATGACTCGGGCACTACTCACCCTTGCCACACCACTGTCTTGACTTATGACTCTTTAAATAAAATTTTGTTTAAATGATGCTAATTTGATTGCTAATCTGATTTCCAAAATTAAAAAAATAATAATAATTATAGCCATGAGACAGAATAGTGTATCCAATACAAAGACTATAGCCTTGGACAGAAATAAATGTATTTACTTGTTTAAATGAATGATGTCACACAGTATACACAAAAAAAATGGAAAAATGTATACATTTTCCAACATGAAGATTGTCAGCACGTTTAAAAAAAGGCCTGTAAAACTGTATATTCTTTACACAGAGAACAAAATTACACACAAGGTTATTATAATTAAGGATACTATTACTGTGAGGTACTGTACTGAAGAACAAACTGTTATTTGCAAGTACTGTACCTTCTGACAAAACTTTCTAAGCAGGAACTGTACCCACCGATGAAACATTATTTGCCGATCAAATTTTAGCTGAGAAAATCATCATGTCTTAATTATGATCCTATATAATCAAGATAAGTTTTATTACATGAATTTCTACTTCTAAAGAAACATGAGTATTTTATAAGGGAGAACCTTCCAATTTTGAACAATTAATCATATAGGAAGAGATCACTCCTTACTAGGCATACCACACACCAAACACGGTCGATAATCTGGAAGCAATCCGATATCTTTCGAATTTCATCTTCCATTTTGACCAGTTGCAAGGCCTTGAAAACGTAAAGTTCTCTGGAGGATTTATATGCAACAGTGCCAAAGCTACTTCCATTTTCGTTCTATCGAACTTTGTCCGACAATGTTTTCAGCAATAAAATGTTCCCGAACTTCAAAAATAATTAACCAGGCCATGTATTGTTTGTGTATTGAGGCATTATGTAACTAGGCAGCTTTTTAACACATATGACATTTATTGACGCACACACAACTACCGGTTGCAAGCATTCGATTCTCAACATAAACATATAGTGCTACAGTTATAGCTAAGTGTGCAGTTCACAGGCTTTGCTTATAGCACAAAAACCAATGTAATGTGGAGATACTAAAAATATTGTTCTGAATTACAGGATTCTGATTACTGCCACTTTTATCAATCACAACTTTCTAAGGAAGATAGTTTTCCCTGAGGAACACTTAATGCTATTTTAGATAAATATAATGTTTCCAAAACTTAATTTTCTACATTATACTCTTTTTAAATAACTAACATTTATTTTTTCAATAATAAAATGTTACTTAAAAAAATTCATAAACCTCAATTTTGACAGCCATTGTTATTTTCGCTAGTTAGATTCTTAAAATCGAAAATATATAATCACTATACAAAAACAACGCATAGCACTTAATTTAATATGCTAGAGTTGTAATTCTAATTGTAAGGAAAATTATTGGCGTCAGTTTTAAGTATTTTAAGAACTATTCTGATGAGAAAAAACAAAGAACAGAAATGAAAACATAACAGAATGTGAAACCAAGCTCTAACAGAAATTTGAAAATAAATAGAAATATCTATAAAGAATTTTACTTACACTATTTTTTTTTCCCCCTCATCAAATATAATCTCTCAGAAATGTAGCAACAATATTACTCACATTGCAGCTCTTTTATTTTGCTTCCTATGCCTAGAACAAAAGCAAATAATGAAATAGCTTCTTCAGGATGTTTAAGAACATATCAGTTTTAAAAAAAATCATGTATAAAAAGCATCTAAACCTCATATTCCGGTTATCTGAATATATACAATAACAGTGATGCCTTACTGAAAAGCAAAGAATACTAAGAGGGGAGGGAGAATATCAGTAAAATTCCAAAAAATGCTGTAAATATTGTTTTCAAGTAAAGCAAACAACAATATTTCTTCTATCTTTTAAGCATAACGGAGAGATTGAATGAGTTGTTACATCATATTGAAATTAATTTTTTAAGGGCAAAACTTGTTGAAAATTTCTCAATAACAATACATTTTTATTCCATTCAATAATAGTTTGATGTCTTTTAAAAGCAACATATTTAATTTATAAATTTAATATATTTTATGTCAAAAACTAATTTTTTATCATGAAAAATCAACCCATAATGACATATGAAAGCTTTATTTCTGGTAAACTTTAAAAGTACAGACATTAGAACTTGTAGGAACGACAGGGATACAACAGACCATCCACAATTTATTTTATTTCTCTTTGTGAATGCTTCATATTTTGGTACATAGATGGTAGGATAGCAGTGATGGAAAAAAAAATGTAAAACCATGTGCCTGACTGTCAATTTAGCCATTTTAGTCTTGATTGGTGATTTGTGGTAAGTAAAAGTAAAATTTTCATTGAAGCAAGTCCTATTTTCTGGATTAAAGAATTGTGATTTGGATAACATATATTATTACATTTAATGTAGCTAAAATTAATTGAATGTAAACTTTTTTTCTATCTATTTTTTTCAAACTTTCACATGATGTACAATGCACCACCAGAAACTGGGATACAATGGACTGTGTCTATTGCACCCCAGTTCTATTTCCCATATGCTTTTAAAAGTTAGACATCATATATGATTTGGAATATTATTTTAATTTTAATGAGTAAATTAAACATTGAATCATGTAGTTTTCATATTTTTAAGTGCATTCTCCATATATATTTACAAATTTCAAAATTAACCCAAATTAGACAACTAAGAATAGTAAACAAAGATTTTTAAGTTATTTATTTCTATATTTGAGATTTTTAAAAAATTAATACACCTATTAGCTTACATCTATAAATATTATACATAATTTAAGTGTTAAATGAGATAAAATAAATTAAAGAAGTAGTATCGTCATATAACATTTCCACAGATGATGTAAAGCAGAATTATTATTTTATCACTAATATATTAATTTAGCCTAATTCTTTTGTTACAAAGGATATGTTTAATTTAAGTTTTTGGTGATAACTTTAGGTTCTGTTTATAGTACAGAACACAATGATGACAGAATCATTTCACAGTATGTGCTGATTATGTAGTGAAATAAAAGTTGGTAATTACACTTTAGCCAAACTTATGACAAAAAAGAAACTTATCAATTTTATCAGTTTAGGAAACAGAAAAAAAAAAGAAGAAGAAGAAAAAAAAAAGATGAGGAGCACTTTCTTGTGAAAATTATGCAGTAAAAACTTAACAAAAACATGTTAATTCCCCCCCCCCATATTGTGGATGAATCTCTAGTAAATGTTCCAAGAAATTTTAATGAGTCTTCCAAAACCTACAGTTTTTACAAGAAAAACAGAGACTAAAATCTTTTGGTATGTAATTTGCCGAGTTTAATATTCATTAATCTCAAATTATATGTATGAACTGAAGCTATGAATAAACAAATCTGATGCATTCTATGTTTTGTATTATTAAAAGATATACAACATTAATATATTTTTTAAAATTTACTGGTGGTCCGTAGCACCCCGTGCTGAGGTGCTATGGACAGCTTTTGGGTACAATGGTCCACTTTGTCACTTGTTCCTTAAAAATATTTATTAAAAAATATACATAATTATAGATTTAAAGTGAGTGTAATATAAACATTAATACGTAGATAGCATGTATGGATTTTTTTCAAACACAAACGTTTTTTCAAACAAAAAGTCACTTCTTCAAAAGTCAGAGCAAAATTTACAAAAGTGGTCCATTGTACCCTGATCTCCCCTATATGGATATGATATAATATATTTAGTATTTCTGTTTTACAGCCACAAAATAAATGTTTTGTGGATATTTAGTGATCTGAAGGATAATGATGTTGAAATATGCCAAGTCAAATTTCATTAAGCATGTGTGACACTATGATGCACAACAAAACATCATTTTTCAAAATAAAAATTGTACTATTGTCCTATCATATATTAACAAGTTAAAATCCAAGTTGCAGTTAACCTTTTATAATCTATACAATATATATTAGAAAATAACATTACACTTATAGCATACCATTATTTCGTTGGTCAGAAAACAAATCTTAAATTCAGTTAATGTCATCTTAAATCTTTTATCATTGACAACCATCAATTTCTTTTCATATCAAACCCAAAACCAGTGTCAACGTCTTTACAATGTTTGCTTTTAGGAATATCTTATTTTGTAGTTAAAAGTAATCCTCTATGAATGAAAGGTAAAAAAAAAATATATTTTCTACACCTTATGTTAGTAAAATGTAGGTAATTTAACAAGAAAATTACTTTTTATCATTATATAGGAGGAAATTTACAAATATACCAAAAGAAACTTTTTTTAACACAAAATGTATTTAAAACATGAGGAAATTGATTGAAAACATGCAAAATACAAGGAATATCAAAAAACTGCTCTTCCAGCATTTACAGCTTTTAATGCTGGGTTCACCTGGAGTTTAGGGTGCATACTCACTTCATTTCCCTTAAGCTTGCCAATTGTTTGTCGCCATGAGAAAGAGTGCCAGAACATTTGTTTTGGATGCGAGTTGAACATTTTTTCCGCGTCATTTGCGCATGTGCCGACAATGATTTGTTTACCGTCTATGGTGGATGCCCTTATTTTCGCTTAATTTCCATTGGTCCACCGAATATAAATCTCTTATTGTTTTGATAAATTTAAATGCATAATTTTATTTATTTTGCAAGCTGTGTTTCTATGTTTCATTTGATGAGAAAAAAAAAAGTTGTATTTATTACATGATTCATGTTTTGTATTGTGGGATTTAGATTATATAACACTTACTTCAATGGAAAAAGAAAAATTAAATTTTCCATAAGGAAAATATTTATATTTGATTGTGTAATTAACAGTTTCATAAGTTAATGCATTTTTTTTCTATAAAATTGAGTTTTACAGAGAAATTAGTTCATATTACTGTGCTTAAGCAATTAGTTTTTGCAGTATTTAAGACTTTAAATTTCTTTATCAAGTTATACAGCTTATATTGAAATTTTATCCCCTATGTCCATTAATGCTGCATTATTATGTTTTGTGTTCCGAGTATTAATAAAATTATTTTGATATATGTGAACTATTAAATAGTTATGAAAAAATTACAATATGCAGTAGTTCTCTTAAAATCCAATACAAAATTATACTGTTGAATAATTATAAAAATACACAGCAGTATATAAGTATTTCAGCCTACACATTCTCGTATAATCCTATTTAGCCAGAGGTTCCCTAATCTCCTCCAGTTTTTAATAATTTATCACAAAAATAAACGTGAAATAATTATAAAACAATACGAAAATCAAAACTTAATTCTTAATTAAAAATACAGCTTCGCTCGTTGCTTTCACCAGCTTTACCTCTTGAATACTTCAATTAGTTGGGTTATGGGATTTGAAGCAACAAATGCCGTTGCCGTAATCCCCTAGCTTTACCTCTGGATTATACTGCTTGATGCTTGAGCACAACGGCTTTGCCAGTTATCTAAAAACAATTAAATTCTTTTGTTTTTAGAAAATTATTTATTAAAATTGTGAACGTTTAATAATACAAGATTATTATATGAATCTCTATATTCCAATACCCTATTTTTTAAAATTATAATCAAAGTGTTTGATAATCAAGAATGCATCCTAAACAACATAAACTGTACTAAAAGTAAAGGTTTCGATTCTTATGAAATCGAGAACAAATAGTTTAACTTACCTGTAACTTTAACTAAAAGAGGTTTGTTTTGTTTATGTTTAATTCTGGTTTAATTTTTGGATTTCTTCATTAGGGGATAATGGTCTTTGTTGCTAAAAATCCCATCTCAATCAATCAATCGGATTTCTTCATTAGGGGATAATGGCCTTTGTTGCTAAAAATCCCATCTCAATCAATCATCTATCAATCGGATTTCTTCTGCATGGAAAGATTGTTATAATACTCAGTATGGAATGATCTAATCATTACTTTGGAATCGTCTTTTTGGAAAGAACTATACTGTGTCTAAATTGGAATTAGGGGATAACAGCGTTTGTTGCTTCAGATCCCATAACTCTTTAATTCAAATTTTGACAGAGTAGAAAGAAATGTGGAGGCCTTTCTAGGAGGGCGTCTTTTTTTTTCTCTTGACCGAATCAGACCGGCAATAATTTAACCCATCTTTTGATGGCAATTTTCGTTTCCTTTTTTTATTACGGATTGAAAAGAACTTTGGAATGAATAGGGGATAATAGCCTTTGTAGCTTTCATAAAACCCCCTTTAATCAATCAATCTTAACAGACAATTTTTCAGTCTTTCAAACACTTAATAATTTGTCCATCAAATCCCCCAGTCATTCTTCGTTTAGTACATAAAATGTTAATGAGAGTCAAGTTTAATTAAAAAAATTGCACTGGTTTGGACTCTGGAGCACTCAAGTATTACCTGGAATGAAAGGGTGGATTCTTTTGCCAAAATTGTCAGGGAGTCAGACCTATACATTGAGTAGATCGCAGTCTAAGGTATTTGTTCATATTATAGTAATTTTTCTATTCAAAAACTGATTGAAAACTTTTGAAATAGCAAATATCTAGAAATCCTGGGAGCCCTACCCTCCATCTTATCGTTGCATCATGGCTAAAAAATAGACACGAAGATATCATAATTACTCGTATTTAGACCCCAATGATTATCACCCTATACTAATATACTAAAGTTTTTCAGACTGAAGACTCTATCACAAAAATTGTCTGTATACATTGGTGATGAATAACCATGTGGGGTATCAATGCCCTGAGTGGCTGTCTCAAAAAAGTTGACCTACAGTTGAAATATTTCTGCTTTTGATGGTTTTAAAGCAGTGGCGCATCCAGGGGAGGGGCTATTGGGCTGCAGCCGCCCCCCCCCCCCAGAGCTAAACCAAAATTCTTGATTTAATTTAAAATCACTACAACTATTTGTTCTTAATTTTCATTTAAAAAATAGTAATAAAATCGCTAGAACATTGCTTTCTGGCATGACAGGCTTGAAAATTTTCCTACTTTTCTATTCATTCCACTTGTACTTGTAGAGTTGGCGCGATCGAAAACATTTTTTCACTAGTTATTTCATAGAATTTTTTGTTAAATTATCGAAAGTATTGTAGTGTTCTTTATTATTCTTATTGTCAGGTCTGTAAAATTAAAGTGCTTTGGTTTACTTTAGCCTTGAAGTACAAGGAAAATTGTTAAACACCGAAAAATATTTCACACTTAATGTTATTTACCAAGAGGTTTTTTGAATAAAGAAATATGTAAATAAAAAGTATATTTCTTGTCATAATACATATGTTTGTTTTATTTGTTTTCAATCAATGTTAAACATTTCTCTTGCATATGTATCTATTTAAACACGTCAGATTTGACGGGAAATCTCTCGAATAAAGAGGCAATTTGCACCCGTCATACCATGACGGGTGATTTTCTATTTTTATCAATAATCTCCCTCCCCTGTTAGTATTCTTCGCTTCTGAGTAAGGCCTCACTGTAATTGTACATATTCAGATAAACTGAATATGAAGTCTAGATGCTTAATATATGACATTTTTTTATATACTTATATATTCTTAAACATCCTGAGCAAGCAATTTGATTATTTGCTTTTGTTTTAGCTGAAGGAAAAAAAATAAAAGAACTGCAGTGTGAGTAATATAGTTGCTACATTCTCTGAGATTATATTTGATGAGGAAAAATATTAGTGTAAGTAAAATTCTTTTTAGATATTTCTATTTATTTTCAAATTTGTGTTGAAACTTGGTTTCATATTCTGTTATGCATTTCCATTCATTGTTTTTTCTCATCAAACTAATACTTAAAATACATGAAACTCATGCCAATAATTTTTTCTCAGAATTAAAATGGCAACTGAAGCTTATTAAATTATGTGCTATGCATTCTTTTTGTATAGTGATTATATATTTTCGATTTTAAGAAGTTAGTTAGGGAAAACAACAGTGGCTCACAAAATTGAGGTATTTGAATTTTTTAAAAATGTTTATGATGTTAATAACAATCGAGATAAATTGCTTTGCAATGCATACTTTTATGAAATTTTTATTGGTCTTTAATAATTTAATAGAATAACAATTATTGAATCCAGTTCCATCTTAAATCAGAAATTTAGTAAACTTCACAATTTTATGTATTAAACATGCATTGGCAAATTTTTTTCCCTGGTAAAAACTGCATGAAATAAATGTAATGTAACAATATTCAATATACGTATCTAGAATTTTAGAATGGTCAAGATGTTTCCATTAGTTTTAATGAGTGCAAACATAGTGTACCATTTAATTCATGATTCCATCATTAAGGGTTACCTTCCCATCCCTGATTTTGCCATATTTCCCAATGAAGGACAATGAGATATAGCTGGCTTGACATCCAACAAAATCACCATCACTCTCAAAAATGATAAATTTAATTTATGACTACATTCCAGAATCGTGTAGGCTTTAAAATGTAGTCTCTTTTCATTGAAACTCTTTTCAAATTACAGTTACTTGGCTCAATTCTGTTTTTGAAAAAAAGATGCCCCCCCCCCCTTCTATCTTTTATTTTTATCTTACAATGATCTAAAAGTACTTGGCATAAGTTTTATAAAGACTTTTTTGGGATCCCCTTAACTTCATTCATAGAGTTAAAAAAAATTGGAGGGGGAGGTTCTCCTTGAATCCTCCCAATTGTGCCATCTTTCTATAATTTTTGATTCCTCTTAATCCAGTCCATACATATTAGCTTTTTTTGGTTATTTGCACCTTCTTTAGATAGTTTAATGTCCAGCTTTGTTCCATCATTTGTTATTACTTTTGATTGTGCATATTTTAATAAAATAAATAGCTAATAAGCCTAAACTCTGTTATTGAAAGCGGTTGATCTGATATGTTTTCTGTTAACTTTTAATACAATTTTTTCTAAGGTTATAGTTGTTTTGTATATTAAATTCTAATTTAAATAAATGGAAATTTTGTGTTGCTCTCTACTTGAACCGTATTTTATATCATCAAATAAATGTTTGGTCTATTGTTTCTGATTTTCAGAAAAGTTTGAGAGATGCATTTATGCTATTTAATGACACAAAAATATGAAAACACATTATATATATATATTATTATCTACTTTTAACTGTTTATATTTTAACTTTTCACTTCAAAATTTATCTTTGAACAGATGTTAGATCTGTGTTTTCAATTACATAGCACTCTTATGTAAAATAATGAAATTAAAAAGTTTACCATCTATTATAAGGTTTAATTAGATTTGCTGTGCATAATTTGTGTTATAGACTTGAAAGCATGGAATGAGAATTTACTGAATCCTCTGTTTTGGTAGTTACTTTTTAGTAAGTTAATTTATCCATAAATGCAATTAAACACAAGATCATGTATGCAAAATTTTCAAAAGTACATGTCTTGTTCTGCTAAGAGCTATGTTAACAAATATTGTTTTATTTTTGTCAGGATATGTATCTTCCTTGGGGAAGTTGTACTTACTTTTCCGGGATCTTTTCATCAAACCATCAAAGAATATGTATATTTATATATTTACTGTACACCCCGGAAGCAGAAAGTTCTTAAACAAATGCAAATGCGATCTTTGAAGAACACAGAACATTTCATCCTTAAAAAAAACATGCGCACACATACACAAAGAAACACGATATGTTCTGCAGAACAATCAAAGCAAGGCGCTCCTTATGCCACGCCTTCTCTCTTCACGTTTCATGCAACGCAGCCTCCAGAGATTGGAGCAATGGCAAAAATAACTCTCCTTCATCGCGTGGCTTACGAGAAAGGCGCGCCATCATCGGGGCTGACGTCACTGGGGATGAAGATCCAAAACAGGCACATTAAAAGCTAAGTGTACAAGAATGTACTGGAACTACAGAGTTCCTGGAATACGAGTAGGGCTCATTTACCAAACTGGAACCAGCTTTTGACACGTTTTTTCTGCTTGCTTTTGCATTACTAGGCCATTAATGAGCTTGGATCAGAGATACCCAGATTAAAGAAATTTATAGTATTTAATATTTCTATTCCTGTGTCGGAAGCAATTTGTGAATCATGGGGATTCACAATCGACAAAATTGTTAAAAAAAGACCCTATCCAATTGATAGGGATGACGCAGCAGTTGGAACAACTGACAAAAGAATGTTTATTTATTCCAATGGTGCACCACCTGGACATAAATCTGTCAGAAAGTTGTTAAAAGAGGCCATTGTCGCAATGTATGGGCCAAATTTTCATAAGCATTTTGTGAACAGTACTTTCTATTAATGTCACAGTATCTGACTTCAAAAGTCATTGACAGAATTGCAAATTCTGAATGTATGCCTTGGTTTTAAATAATTAATTTTAATATAATATTTTGTCATTAATGAGTAATAAAGATTCTACTGGTTAATTAGTATTTTTATATATATTTTGCATTTTACTGTGGTCCGCCAAATTTGGACAAACTACCTGCAGAACATTTCCAACTGTTTGAGGTCATGTTGCAGAACACTGGATATAATTCTGCTCCTGGGCTGTACACATTCATGTAGCATACCATGAAATAAAGTAATAAATCTAAGAAATAAATTTGCATGTAAATATTTGTAATAGTTATTACTTTAATACTACTACTTAATTACTTTATTATGTTGAATTTCATTATTAATTATTACAATATATATATATATTGTAGTTTAAATTTGTTTTGATATATATATATATAAAATGATTTCTTTGTTGCAGTCGTTAAATAAAAAACAGGCTGAGTTATTAAGTAATTTTCATTTATTATGGGAGAGTGGCAGACATACGTACATCTCAGTTGAAGTTTCAAGTAAAAAAACGAACAGAAAATCCCTGCATTTCCTCAGGTAGGGATTTAATATATAGACACTTGATAAAAGTGAAGGGATTATTGGCTATTTTTAATAAATTACGTAAGCATTTTAGGGAAAAGTCTAGCACCAAGGAGACGCTGTCATGATTTTCTGTGGGCACGTGAAAGCAATTAAAATATTCTTTTAGTAATAAATATGCTAAAACGAGAGATTTAATGTACGTCCAGCGCGGGAAATAAAACGAAACTGGAGTTTAAGAAAAGTGATTTTGGAATACATTAAGACCTTAAAATATATAATATTAGATTTTAAAGCAAAATTAAGTGAGATTATTACATATATATATATATATATATATATATATTGTATTCTGTGTATATATGGGTATATAGTATTCTGTGTATATATATAGTATTTTATTAATTATATGTGTTTCATTTATTATTTGTAACAAATTTTAATAAGACTTGTACCTACTGATGAGATAAACATAATTTTGCTTTAAAATTTAAATTTTGACTGAATATTCCAAATGTTGCAGCTAACAATATATCTGCCTGTCTCATATGTGTATGAGGAATATTCAAAGAATTAGTTTTCTGACTATAAAGCAATTCTGTAAATATTCAATAGGAAAAATAAGTGCGATTTTTTAAAAAAAATTAAATATGGAAAGATTTCTCTGTGTATAAAACTTTTACATTTGGAATGGGAAATTCTGGTTCAAAATATTTTTTGAAGTTGTAAGCTGTATGGAATCTTTCTTACTTTTTCAACAAAGGCAGATTTTATTTTTAAAATTGTTTTTGGATAAATGTACTGTATAGGAAAGTTAAAAATTTATTTTATTTTTGGAAGATTTGCATCTGTGTGCTAATTTTTTCAAAATTCTCATTAGATTCCAGACTAAAGAAATGTTCTTTCGTTCTAATGATTCGTCTTTTAACCTTTTCCTTACTGGTGGTACAACGCTTGTTCCTAGAAAATTTTTCACCTTTGAATGTGTGTTGGTACAACTGCTGTACCAGACACAAATGAGAATTTCACACCCTGAATTCAACGCAGTTCTTCTGGTTTAAGTCCCCTCAGCCTAAAGTTTTAATTGTAAATGTCTAGTAAGACAGGCATAAAAAGTGCCTTTGCTGTTTGAGCCTAGTTGCCTTTCATGAACAGATATATGATGTTTACAGGTTGTAAAAATCCTTTACTTTCACCAAAGCCATGGCAGTTTGATATCACTCAAGAAGAGATTAGGTTTTCTGAATATGCACAGGACTAAGGGTCATGGGTTCAAGACAAAATTATGAAGAACATCTGACATGTGTTTGAGACTAAATGACACTTATTCTATCTCAGTAGGTCCAATTTTTCCCATGGGTGTGGTCAGTGGACTAGCTAAAGGGGCCCCCTCTGTGGCAATTCGAAAGGTGCATCAAATTTAGTCATGCTGGAACACAGGTTTATTATTAAGAAGAGCAGCAGAACTAGCTGATTAATTGTGAATAATGTCATTAAATTGCTCAGATATAATAATGAAGGCTGGTGGTGGACACACGATTTTACAACCTACCTGCAGAGATCGAGGGTGTCAAATGGCACAGGTTATGTTACTAATGAAATGTTATTTTCATGAGATTTATTAATATTTGTTTAATTTTATATGCTCTATGTAGCTTGTAAAGGAAGGGGGGCAAATTTCAAACTTGCATTACATGGTGTGGTGTGGAAGTTTGGAGTGTGGCATGCCTGCTAAGGAATGGTCGAATCTTGTCATATGACCAATGTTCAAAATTGGGAGATCAAAAATTCCAATAACCCTCATATAAAAGTGAAACTCAAAGAATTAAACTTTCTAGTTTATAGTGGATCATAATTAGCTCTCAGCTAAAATTTTGGCAAATAAATTTTCATCTGCAGTACAGTTCCTGCTAATAAAGTTTTGAAAGCAGGTTAAAATACCTACGAATAATGTCTTGGTCTTTGATGCAGTACCTGACAGTTATGTTTATTCTTAGCTAAAATCTCCTTGCTTATAATTTTGTGGTAAACTTAAGTTTAGGATACACAGCTGTTCCTCCCCAGTTTAGATAGCCAACTTTGTCGCCTAGAGCAAGACAAATTGGCGAAATCAGAACATCTTTTGGGGGTGTAAAGTAAGCTTTTTTTGACCTCTTGCGTAAGCGTCTCAAGTGGGTTCCGGCAAATTTTTTAAACTTAAAACAACATCAGCAGTTTCGCTTTCAGCAGAGCGGGAACCTAGTAGCTTCGCTTTTTCATTGAATGTTTGGAATCTACGTTTTTTTAATATTCAAAAGTAAGTTCTAACCTCAAACGTTCCTTCGTCAAAATATCAACTGTAGGGAAGAGCACGCCAGTCTAAACAAATCCAAAAATGTCAAAAACAGGAGCGATGTGCATCTCAGTCAAAATAATTTCACGATCAAAACTGTCAAAAATAAAAACGTAGAATTCCTAACGAAGTTTTATTCAAATTCGATTAAATCCAGCAATTAAATCGAAGATAGCCAGAGGAGTCTCCAGAAATTTTCCGACGGGGGGGGGGGGCGCAAAATTTTTCTAATTTAGGTAACTTCAAAATAAGAGCTAATAATTAATTTTATATTTAATTAAAGGTAATTAAGTATTAATTAGCGAATTTGATTATAATAATTAATTATTTAGAAGATTTAGCTATTTGTATAATGTCGGTGCAGTAAGAATTGTCTGCCTGAACAACAAGCAATAATGGAAAATGAAGAATTATGAACATAAATCTCTTAGGTCAATGGCCGTTTCTCCATCTCAATTCTTCATTTTCGAGAAAAATAGCAAAATCACTATTCTCTGGGAGGCGAAACCTTGATTGTCTTCCCAGTCTCAACAACTGGACCGATTTTACCAATTAATCTCACTTTACAAGCATAGCTAACAAATTAGAATGCTCCACGTTTATTGTACAAGTTTAAAATAGTATTTTTGATCAGTACCAGCCACCATTTGAAAATTTAAAAACTAATATTTTTAAAAATTATGTCAATAAAGTTGTCGTATTTTTTCTCTAATTTTATTAAATTTGTAAAAATATTTTTAGGCATAATTTAAAACAATACTTTTCATTGTTGCAATCTGATTCAAACAGTTACCAGTGTTTACACAAATAATATTTAATGCCGTGTTTCACTTCCATTATTGAAAGCTAAGATAATATCCTAATGGATTTTACTTTCTTTTTTGTTTCATCAATTTTTCTGTAAAATCTGTAAACGAAGTCCTCTAAGGTAATAATTATATTTTGAAACATATTTAGTAAGCTCAATGATCATGGTTGTAGTGTTTTAATTCTTTATGTCAGCATGTTTTAATCCAGCTAGCATACTGCAAGACATAAAATTTGTCGAGTCATTTTCATACTGAAATCAAATGCGTATTTTGCATAAGGAATACGAAAAGTGCCGACGACGTGCAATTAGATGTCAGATGACACATGCAGTTACTTGACTCCATTAGGACGTTCATGTAGACATTGAACAGAACAGAAGCAAAACTACTAAAAGAACACGGGTTAAGTGTCTGTAACAATTTGAAGTTTAAAATTGCTTTTTTAAGGGAACTATGAAAATCAAATTATGCACATGAGATTCAACTGAATTTATATTCCCGACGAACAAGTTAGTCGAAGAGGGGGGCTAGTATGTAATACACCGAAACTTCTCTGCAGTGGTCACCCACCATTCCGAGGAAAATTGGCCGCTGTAAAAGGTTATTATGTTTGAGAGTGGGAATATAAAATATTTAAATAAGACCTAGCTCGTCATTTCTGATAAATCTAATTTTAAAAATTATCCAAAGAAAAAGTACTTTATCCGAAAATTTCTCTATGTATATTTCATTCTTTCTTTTCTTAAAATTTGTGTCTGCTTCGGTCTTTCAGCCCTTTCGGAGGTCACCTTTTCAATTTTTTTAATTGTAAAAATATATCTATAATTGTTTCGTCGGTAGTTGTTGAGGACAGGCAATAATATCGTCTATTTTTCCTAAAGTCGTTGAGCTGAAAGTTTCATTCAATAATGGCCGCGACCATATTAACAAATTTTTTGGCAGAGTTCGAATCAGCACCTGAAAGGCACAGATGGACTCTTTAATGCCCAAACCGGTAGAGACCGAAATTTATTTTTCTCTTCAGATTGGGAAAGGAATGATTAATATCTATCTGATTTCCGGTGTTTTTGAGTGTATGAATTTCTTGTTCTTTCTTTCCTCCATTTTCTCTTAATAAACGGTAGGAGTGACGAAAGGAATGTATTTTATTGAAGTTGAACGCGCGACAAACCCGACTGCTCAGAGGTGTTTGAGTGGTCGTTAATAGATTTTTTTTAAGATTACATCTATGGGCCGAAAAATTCCATGCCAAATAAAAATGGCAGTTGAGAGGAATGACCACTATGTATGGCCACACTAATGTGCAATACATATACTTTAGTTTTACCTAACAATTCCGCCGAAAAGTGATCGAAACTGTCGATAGAAAAAACAAGTCATACAAATTTTTATCCGTCTTGTTGATCTCTTAGCCGACCGACTGAAAACAGTCGGCGAAATGTGACATCTGATTGCCTTGTCGGTTATTCTGTCAAATGCGGTGCGAACTACTGGCCGAATGGACGACAATTTAAAAGGATGTCGATCATTCTGTTGATTTAAATGTTAATCAGTACTCAAATTCGGACACAAATCGCATATCTCGACCGATTATTATATAATAACTTGAAGATAGGATTAAAATTATTAGATTCCTTGATATCCTGCTCTCAACACCTCCCAAAATCGCAAAGACTTTTGTTGACGAAAGTCTTAATTTCTCGCTGACAGAGGGCGCCGCCTCTGAAGATAGCACAGAGCAGACCAATTAAAACGATGCGTATGACACCAATATAATGATCACTGCGCACTCAAGATACGAATATCGCCGCGCTCCCAAAACAAATGTTCTCACATCGCTAAACCGTCTTCCTCTTGGCGACAATGAATTGGCGATCCAAAGTAGGGAGAAACGGCTACGTACCCTAAACTTAAAATTAACCAATTTTCTTCTCTGTATAATGAAGGTACAATTTTACAGGGTTTTTTTTTTTTAACGCAATGGCAACTTCTATGAAGGAAAATTTTTAAATTTATCATTGTTACATCTTTTTATTTCTGTACTCTTTAACTTAGTTATTGAAACTACTAATTACATTTATTTCTGTGCAAGTTAAGTACGTTTAATTTTTTCTTTTAACTTTCGAAATCAAGTTTGACGAAGTAAAGATCACATTTTAGTTATAGAAAGGACTAGCTGCCCTCGGCGACCAACAGTTTCGCCCGTTTAAATCAGTTTTCATTTTTGTATTTTATATTATTGGATTTGGCAAATAGTAAAATATATAAAGATGTAAATTTTAAAATGTAAGCGATATAATTCTATATGATGCATCACAACTAACAAAACTAAAACACTGCATTTCAAATAACTCTCACTCAATTCATCTATCACTCATTGGTAGAATGATTAACGCTGAATATGTTCGCAAAAGCCGTACATGTTGGACGCCCAGTGTGAACCAGTGGGTGACAGATTGGGTGGAAAAAGCGAGGTGGAAAAAAATTTATAGACTTCTAAAAGACTGGGGAGTAGAGAATAACAATAAAAATTTAATTAAAAAAATTAGTTAATTTTCCCTAACACTTGCTTTTTTTGTAATTCCTAGTTTCAAGCAACTAAAATGAAGTTAAAATTTTATCTTTCCCTAAAAAAGTAGTCGTTGTACTACCCTCGTCGCCCCCCCCCTCCGACTCGCCGCCACTGGTGTTAACTATGACTGGGCAGAATTTCTTCCTAGATCGTAACCCATCACAAACCTTCCTCTCCCCTCCAGTGTTATAACCTTGTGCTGTGACCTTGAGGAACCGTGAACAACGCCGTTTTTACCCTGGAAATTGTGTTTGAAATTCTTTTTCAAAAATTAATTAAAATTAAACAGAACGTCGCATGGAAACAAAATCGGTGTCATTAAGAAAGTAATTTTTTAAACTTGAAGACAATGTTAAAATTGTTTTTCTCCGAAAATATGCTCCGAAGTTATTGCGGAAATACTCTAAAATTTAATGATTTTAATTAATTAAAATTATGAAAAACCCTTTCTTAGTTGGCAACAACTACCCAAAAAGCAACCACCTGCCAAATTTGAAGTTTCTAGGCCTCTTGGTTTGGGAGATTTCGTGATGAGTGAGTGAGTCATGGTATTTGCCTTTTCTATATATAGATTGGATCAAAACATTTTCGTCGTACAATGAAGGAGGAGTATTATTCTATCATCAACGGACCTGGTTTGGTTTATTTTCCAATGTGTCTCCGATCTGACAAAGGCATTGCATCTAGTTTTACTGATAACCTTAATAAATAAGGAATTTCACGAAATTACTTGGACGTTGTGATTTTACTAATATTGATACTGTTAGAAGAGTGGTGCTGTTCGTCAACTCGAAACCTATGTTGGAGGACACAGTGCGATGGACTGTCTGCTTACTGCACTTCATCGAACTACCTTTTAGTCGAAATTTTCGGCACCTGGAAGGGAGAACAACTAGCTCGAGATCTTTTTGACGGATTGCAGAGAATCTCGGAGTTGGGTGGGTGCAAAACTGCCAGTGATAAATTTTCACCAAACAGATTGTGGAACCCCAGAGGTGAATACAAAATATTTGAATAAAGACCAGAGATATCTTTTAGACATGTGTCAGGCAATCAAAAGTTGCAACTGTCCAAATGACTAGTCAATTCGTGACTACGGCCCCATCTCACATTCGTCTTAATCATAAAACTTATAGGACATTGAAATAAATCGTAGTTGTTACTTTTTAAAATTAATTCTACTTTTTAAGTCTGCTTTCTCCTAGTCCTGGTTGTAAGATGTCCTAAGATTACAATATGTATCATAGAAGGTATTTATGAGCTGAACATTCCTATGATTGGAAACTGTAGGGATTGGCACCTTATCATTTTTTAAAAAACTTTTTGTGGTTCTGAGTTGTTACAAACTGAAAAACTTACTTTTTTGTTTTCGGTCTTCCTTGCCAACTCAAACCTCTCTTCAGAACAATATTGGAAAACATTCTCGCATGTAGAGAGTTTATTTGGAATGAAATCTCCCGAACAGCCACGACACTAATTGACTGTCGCGTAAATTTTGTGGACGTTGACGGATCCATTTCACTGGGTGGCGACAGAACCTGGAAATCAGGGAATTTTATCGATCTGGAAAAGTCAGGGAAATTCGTAAAAATATCTAAAAATCAGGGAAAATTAATAGTTACTTGAGTTATTATCTATAAATTAGTATCTTATGTCTAACATTATTTGTAATAACAAATGTAATTTAAAAAAACTTATATTCATTTATGAAAGCAAAAGGTTTTTATTAGAGCAATTAATTTCTTATGATTTGCTAAAGAATAAAGATTTTAAGTTATATTTTGGCAGTTTATCTTGTTTAAATCTTTGCTAAAATATATATTATTAGGTACGTATAATTACACTATTTTTATATTTATGCTGCTACATGTTATTCTGGTACCCATGCAAAGAGTACTAATTAGTTATTGAACTGTTTTAAATTTTTAGAAAAGATCATAATAACCTTTACTGTTAATATAATTTAACTTGTGTTGCAAAGAGTAGTTTTAATGTTTCTTAGAATTCTTATGCAGTTTTAGAAGCAAAGTATTTCCAGTATTTTTTACACATAAGAAATGTAATATGCTGTTTTAATAGATTTTTTTAGGATATTCATTTCAATTTTAAAAAAATAAATTTCATAAAAATATTTTTTTTCATATTGTTACAAAGCTATAAAGTCGTTTCCCTAAGATGCCAATCTTGGCGACAAACTTGGTGATAAATTTAACGACCATTTTGGCGACTTGGCGGCAAAGTTGGCGACTTTGGCGACAGAAATAATTTTCTAGAAGGACCTCGAACTTTCAACCTCTTTCTACTGTTTCATGAACTTTCTAGAGATTACGTCACTTCCTACGTAATGAAGTCAGTTCCTGTTGAAAAGTATGAAGGCAAGCTAAGAAGAGTCAGTTGGAATTTGATCAGCAAGCAAGCTGGTGAGTTAACAAGAAACCTTTGAGCGCTGTCTTGAGATTTATTGGTAGTCTCTGTTGTGAATTTTTACTAGTGCTGTTTTAATACTCGTGCTACGTTTCTTTGCTTGGAATATTTGTAAAATAAAGAGCTTTATTTTTTAATCATGCTTATTGGATTGCATTCACGTAATCCACAAGACAATTTCGTTACATTTGGTGTCAGAAGTGGGATTTAGATTTTTCTGTCTATGCCTTGGACCAAAGCAATGGATGAAAAATTCGAGATGTTGCTAGCCATAATGAAAGAGATGAAAGCTGGACAAGAAGACATGAAAGCCGGTTTGGAAAAGAAAATGGAAGCTGGACAGGAGAGAATGGAGCAAGTTCGAGAAGAAATGAAAGATCTAATCCGAGCTGGCAAAGAAGAGATGAGAACTCACGTCGAAAGTCAAGTGGAAGGAATCAAGGATCACGTTGATGGATGCATAGGAAAAATGGAAGAGGAAGTCCAAGGTGTGAAAGGAAAGATTGTAGAAGTTGAAGGAGAGGTTCATATGAAGATCAAGGAAGTGAAAAGGAAGTTCAAGAAAAGATGAGCGACCTAGAGAGAAGACTTAGTGATCTTGAAACTAGACCAAACAATTTTCCGGCAAATCCTGAATTCATGTGTTCCCGGCCGACAGTTAAACCCTTGACATTCGACGGGCTAACATCATGGACAGTTTTTAAGACTCAGTTTGATGTTGTGAGCTCTGCAAATAGATGGGCGGATTTTGTGAAAGCCAGTCAACTTGTGGCATCGCTCCGAGGATCAGCAGCGGAGGTTCTTCAAGGAATTCCAGCTGATAAATTGACAGACTTAACAACCATCGAGAAAGCTTTGGAATCCAGATTTGGAGACAGCCACCTGACGCAATTTTATAGAACCGAACTAAAGACAAGACGGCAAAAGCCGGAAGAAAGCCTTCAAGTATTGGCCGCCGATGTGGAACGACTAATGAGCCTGGCGTACGCTGAATGCCCTCTAGATGTTCGGGAAAGCCTAGCAGCTTAGTACTTCATCGATGCCATCAGGGACGAAGATACGCAGCATTCAACGAGGTTGATGGATGCCAAGGACTTGAAATCAGCTCTAGCATATAGCATGAAATATGAGGCTGCGAGAACTGTGTCGAAGACATCTAGACACGTCAGATCAATGGAGATTGAGGATAACACCAGTAGAGAACGGGATGATAAATTTGAGTCTCTTTTTAATAGGCTGGAAAAATTATTAAACCGTAGTGTTGCTGGAAAGAAGAACACTCCTCGGCGAAAATCTAACGTGACTTACTGGAAGTGCAACAAAAAGGGGCTCGTGCAGAGGGAGTGCCAGGCGATTACTTCAAACCAGGAAAACTAACACACGGCTGTCTTGCGGGGCGAAAGCTGCCTTCTCTGAATATAGCCCCTGGAGAAGGACCGAGAGTCTTCTCACTTAGCGGAAAGAAAAATGGACTCTACGTAGAGGGATCTATTTGTGGTATCCAGTGTTTGATGTTGGTGGATACAGGTGCAAACGTTACTCTTTTAAGAACAGACTTGGCACAAAAATTAAAGGAGCAGCTTATTTACATGGCTCCTAACATTTCTTTAAAGACCGCTACTGGTGAAGAAACAGAAATACGAGGCAAACTGGATGCATCCCTTGAATGTGGCTCAAGAAAAATTCATTACAAAATCTATGTAGCTGACGTCACCGATCCCTGTATTCTCGGCCTGGATTTCCTTCAAAAATTTTAACTTTACAGTAGACCTGGAGAAGAACGAGATACGGACAGGAGGAGAGGAAATTCCTTTGTTTTCAGCCAGCGTACAGCATTCAAAGTCGTGCTCCGTATTGGCCAAAAAGAGAACTATAATCCCAGCAAGATCAGAATGTCTTATCCAGGGAGTTCCCGAAGTTCCTGGACAGTTCAGATATGCCGTAACGGACTTTCCTAGCAAAGCCTCCCAGAAAGATGTTCTTGTGGCGGCCACACTCGTTGATTTAGAAATGGAAGCCATTGCCATTCGAATTCTGAATTTAAACAATAAACCCAAGATTCTGGACAAAGGAGATGTTATTGCGACCTGTGAACCAGTGGTGGATATCGTCGCTCGTTCTCAAGAATTTTCTGCAGCACAACATCTACCGTCAACCTTGGAGAACCTTCAAATACTTAATGAAGAACTACGAGCAGCAGTAAGGAAGTTACTCAATGAATTTCAGAACTTGTTTTCGACCAGTGACGCTGATGTCGGCCGTTGAAATATGACACAACATAGAATAATTACAGGTGACCATCCACCAATCAAGCAATACCCAAGACGTTTGCCTCTTGTTAGGAAAGAAGAAGCAGATCATCTAGTTAAATAAATGGTTGACAATGGGATAATTGAGGAATCATCAGGCCCTTGGACTTCGCCTATTGTGCTTGTTAAAAAGAAAGACGGATCAACACGATTCTGTGTTGATTACAGGAAACTGAACGAAATTACGAAGAAGGACAGTTATCCCCTACCACGAGTAGACGACACCCTGGATGCTTTGAATGGAAGTCAATGGTTTACGACACTGGATTTGAAAAGTGGATACTGGCAAGTTGAGATCCGACCTGAAGATAGAGAGAAGACAGCGTTCACCACCGGACGAGGACTTTGGCAATTTAAGGTAATGCCTTTCGGACTTTATAACGCCCCAGCAACATTTGAAAGACTGATGGAGACAGTATTACGTGGATTATCATCTGAATCCTGCTTAGTGTATCTAGATGACATTATAATAGTAGGGCGAACATTTGAAGAATATCTAAATAACCTTCGTAAAGTATTCCAGAGGCTACAAAAAGCCAACCTAAAGTTAAATCCCAAGAAATGCAGGTTTTTCCAAAAGGAGGTACTTACCTCGGGCACGTTATTTCAGCAGAAGGAGTTAAAAGCGATCCAGAGAAAATTAAGGCAGTAGTTGATTGGGCTCGTCCAGAGACGGTACACGATCTCCGAAGTTTCCTTGGATTGTGCACTTATTATCGTCGTTTTCTGAATAATTTCTTCACAATAGCAAGACCTCTACATAAATTAACAGAAGCTAAATCAAATTTTAATTGGACAGAAGAATGTGAGAAATCTTTCAATAGTTTAAAGCAGGCTTTGACATCTTCTCCTATTTTGACCTACCCCCGGACTGACAAAGATTTCATTTTGGATACGGATGCTAGTAATGAAGGAATAGGAGCCTTGCTGTCCCAGAATATTGGAAACGAGGAGCGTGTCATCGCTTACTTCAGCAAGAGTTTGGGTAAGCCAGAAAGAAATTATTGTGTCACACGTAAAGAATTACTGGCCATTGTTTAATCTATAGAGCATTTCCATAACTACCTCTATCGACGGAAATTTCTTCTGCGGACTGATCATGCTTCCTTAAGATGGCTTTTGAATTTTAAGGAACCTGAAGGCCAGATAGCTCGCTGGATCCAAAGACTTCAGGAGTGTGATTTCGAAATTCATCATCGCAAAGGGACCTCTTATGGGAATGCAGATGCCCTCTCTCGAAGGCCCTGTAGAGAAAGCTGCAAACATTGCTCTAATGCGGAGAAAAATTTCGGAATAGAGACAGATACTTCCGTAAAAGTTTTAACAACGACATTTGTCGATCCCTGGTCTTCATGTGAGATCCAAAAGGCGCAGCTTGAAGATCCTGCTATTAAGCCAATTCTAGAGAAGAAACTAAATTCGGCGAATCGACCATCTTGGCAAGAAATCGCTCCGGAGAGTGCTGCAACAAAACGATACTGTGCTCTTTGGGACTCCTTACATCTTAAGGACGGTGTTCTATACCGTAGGTGGGAGAGTGATGATGGAAGCTCCTGTCGATGGCAACTAATTCTCCCAAAGAATAGAATTCCAGAATTTCTGCGAGAGACTCATGACAGCGCAGGTGGAGGGCATTTTGGAGTCATGAAAATTTTAAGCAAAACACGAGAGCGATTTTATTGAGAGCTACTTCGTGCCAACGTTGAAAAATGGTGTAGAGAATGCCATGCTTGCGGAACCCGAAAAGGACCTAGAACAAGGACTAAAGGTCGCTTGCAACGCTATAATGTGGGAGCACCATTCGAAAGAATGGCTTTGGATATCCTAGGACCTTTTCCAGTAACAACAAAAGGCAATCAATATGTCCTAGTATTGATGGACTAATTTACCAAGTGGCCTGAAGCAATTCCCATTCCAGACCAGGAAGCTTCGACTATAGCTGAAGAACTCGTACGAAGCTGGATTTCATGTTATGGCGTGCCTATGATATTGCATTCGAATCAAGGTACAAATTTTAATTCTGCCCTCTTTACTGAGCTTTGCAAACTTTTGGGAATTATGAAAACCCGAACGACCGCGTTGCATCCCGAGTCCGATGGCATGGTCGAGAGATTTAATCGAACGATTTTAAATCATCTGTCTTTATTTGTCTCGAGGAACCAGACAGATTGGAATACATATTTGCCACTCTTTCTCTTGGCTTATAGGAGCGCGGAACATGAGGTTACCGGGTTGACTCCAGCGGAACTGCTTTTTGGTCGAACGCTACGTTTGCCCTGTGATATTCTCTTTGAACGACCGAGTGAAACGCCTTCCTCGCCGATTGAATACATGAAAAATTTGGAGGCACGTTTGGAAAGCATACATGCGTTTGCCAGAGAGCGAATTAAACTGGCCAGCGAACGAATGAAAACTCGTTACGACTGAAAGAGCAAAAGACCACCATTTTAAGGAGGGAGATCTAGTCTGGATGTATAACCCGAAGCGACGAAGAGGTCCGAGTCCCAAGTTACAACAGAACTGGGAAGGACCATATACTGTTGTCAAGAAACTGAACGATGTTGTCTACAGAGTACAGAGGTCGCCCAACGCCAAGCCAGAAGTCATCCATATAATTCGGCTAGCTCCATACAGGGCCACTGATCAGAGTTCTAAGTAATGAGACTGCCGGGACGTGCAGTCTTTGAAGAGGGGAGCAATGTTACAAAGCTATAAAGTCGTTTCCCTAAGATGCCAATCTTGGCGATAAATTTGGCGACTTGGCGGCAAAGTTGGCGACAAAAAGAATTTTCTAGAAGAACCTCGAACTTTCAACCTCTTTGTACTGGTTTCATGAACTTTCTAGAGATTACGTCACTTCTTACGTTATGAAGTCACTTCCTGTTGAAAAGTATAAAGGCAAGCCAAGAAGAGTCAGTCGGAATTTGATGAGCAAGCAAGCTGGTGAGTTAACAAGAAACCTTTGAGCGCTGTGTTGAGATTTAGTGGTAGTCTCTGTTGCGAATTTTTACTAGTGCTGTTTTAATACTCGTGCTACGTTCCTTTGCTTGGAATATTTGTAAAATAAAGAGTTTTATTTTTTAATCCTGCTTATTGGATTGCATTCACGTGACCCACAAGACAATTTCGTTACAATATTAAATAAATGGTAAAAGTGTTTTTAATAATGTATATTATACACGTACAGTGATTCTGAGTGGGGAGAAAGCCAGGAAACTAATATAATTAGTAGCCGTAAATCAGGTAAATGTTTTATGTTTAGTCAGGGAAATTTTTTTCACAGTTTGTGTAGCCACCCTGTTTCACAAGCGAACTGAATAGATAGCTCAATACCAAACATTATTGAGAAAAATTATTGCCAAGCATGACACACAACGCAGAAGCTACTCATTTACTAATGACACCTGGACATAGACATAATACACAACTAATACAAAATAGAGGCGTGGGATGAACCGACACTAGAGTAAGCGGCATGAACGAACCGGAGTCTCGCACGGTGTTCGCAGTTTGAGTAATGAGAATTGAATTGAAATCAAATACGCACGCTAATACTAAACCATCGACACTATTCTTTTAGAAACACTTTGAAGTTGCTTGATTAGTTTTGTGGCCTCATTGCGAATCCTTAAAAACTGATGCAAATTTTAAAAAAAAATTTACGAACATTGTCAAAATATTGCATTTTTCGTTAAATTTTAAACAAATTTCGCGTTCGCAAGATATTCACTAAACAGAAATAATTTTTTTCTTATGTAACAGTGCCCATTGAATCTCTTTTGCATTATTGCATTAAAAAAAATACAGAAACAAAACTTTAAAAAAAGTGCTAAAAAGCAGTGAAATTCTCATTTTTTTCCCAAAATTTAGACTCTTTGCACGATCGGAAGATATCAGATTTAATTTTATTTTTTAAATTTTTGTTATTTAAGTATGCACCAATCGCAACTTTTCCGCGCTATAGCAAATCGGAAATATTTTTTCGCTCCACCCTACTGTACAAACATAATGCTTGTTATATTTTAAGTGGTAATAAATTTGTTTTCCCTTCAACAGGTTACTTCAGATGCTTCAGAAAGAAAGGTCTTTCTTCAAATAAAGCAAGATGTTGATATTAGATTTTTATCTATGATACAACTTCAGTTTATTTTTTAAAAAGAAAAACTAAAGTTTTAAAGTA
The DNA here is from genome assembly GCA_013235015.1 of Araneus ventricosus. Taxonomy (NCBI): domain Eukaryota; kingdom Metazoa; phylum Arthropoda; class Arachnida; order Araneae; family Araneidae; genus Araneus; species Araneus ventricosus. The sequence goes on from BGPR01001432.1 coordinate 172,073, forward strand.
CATCAAGAACATACAGAATAGAGACGTTTATCAAGACGAATGAAACACATCTAATTAGCGATCTGTGTGGGAAAACAGTTGATTCTATTAAAAATATAAATGACAAGAATAAGAAATATTTCGCATGTGATATTTGTGGCCAGAAATTCTGCCAGAAATGACTTCTGAAAAAACATTTTCATAAACATACGAAAGAAAAGCCCTTTCCTTGTGATGTATATGGTAAAAAATATTTTCGGAAAGCTGATTTAAATGTGCATTTTCCAAATCATACAAAAGAAATGCCTTATTCTTGTGATGTATGTGGAAAAATATTATCTCGAAAAGTTGAATTTAAAGTGCATTATCGAATTCATACAAATGAAAAACCCTATTCTTGTGATGTATGCCATAAAAATTTTTCTCAGAAATGTGATTTAAATGTGCATCTTCGAACTCATACAAAAGAAAAGCCCTTTTCTTGTGATGTATGTGGAAAAGTATTTTCTGTCAGAGGAAATTTAACTCAGCATTATCGTATTCATACGAATGAAAAGCCCTTTCCTTGTGATGTATGTGGAAAAGGATTTTCTGTGAGAGGAAGTTTAACTCGTCATTATCTTATTCATACGAATGAAAAGCCCTTTTCTTGTGATGTATGTGGAAAAGGATTTTCTGAGAGAGGAAATTTAACTAAACATTATCGTATTCATACAAATGAAAAACCCTTTTCTTGTGATATATGCCATAAAGATTTTTCTCAGAGAATTTATTTAAATGTGCATCTTCGAGCTCATACAAATGAAAAGCCCTTTTCTTGTGATGTATGTGGAAAAGGATTTTCTGCCAAAGGAAATTTAAGTCAGCATTATCGTATTCATACGAATGAAAAGCCCTTTTCTTGTGATGCATGTGGAATATTATTTTTTGAGAGAAGAAGTTTAACTCAACATTATCGTATTCATACAAATGAAAAACCCTTTTCTTGTGATATATGTGGAAAAGAATTTTCTTTCAGAGGAAATTTAACTCAGCATTATCGTATTCATACGAATGAAAAGCCCTTTTCTTGTGATGTATGTGGAAAAGGATTTTCTGAGAGAAGAAGTTTAACTCGGCATTATCGTATTCATACGAAAGAAAAGCCCTTTTCTTGTGATGCATGTGGAAAAGGATTTTCTGCTAGAAGAAGTTTAACTCGGCATTATTGTATTCATACAAATGAAAAGCCCTTTTCTTGCGATGTATGCCATAAAGTTTTTTCTCAGAAAAGTAATTTAAATGTGCATCTTCGAACTCATTCAAGTGAAAATCTGTTTTCTGGTGATGTAGAAGAAGACTTTCTCTAAAAAGCAAGCCGTTTTCATTTGATTTTCTCTGTAAAATAATATTCTTTGAAAGTTATTTGGCTGTGTATTATCTCGAATTCATATAAATAAAACATCCTATTTTTATGGTGTGTGAAGTAAAAAAAAAATTAAACTGATATTCCCTTGTCATATAGATAAAATAATTTCTTCCAGCTGTGTGTGATTAGAAGAATTTCTCATGTCGGTCACTAGATTAAGCATTTCGTGATCAAAAATAAATATTTGTTATTCTTGTGAAGTTTGTGTTCTGGTTTTTCTCAGAAAGTTCATTATATTATACACATCCCCCAAATCTTGCAAATGGAAGGTTCATTCTTGAGATGTAAGTTGTTGCGGTTTTTCTCTGCCTAGTGAAGCATCAAATGCTGCAGCTGTTTCATTGAAGTAGAAACACACATAACTAAACTTAGATATCTCTGTTTTTTGGTGGGATGTAATACAAATTGTAAGTACTGAATGGTATAGGGTGTGTACTAACAGTGGGGTTATACCGGTTTAAGCTTGTAAAGTACAACAATTTTGAACGAGGGCCCTGACTTTCGCCTATTAGCTCGGAAAAAGCAAATAACTGTTCTGGGTGCTTCGCTGGAAAAAATATGAAGAAAAGCCAAAATTGGATATGACGCAGTGGTCTAAGAGACCTAAGCAGCACAACCCCGACCACCCGAAAGATCCAAAGAAACTCACCTCCGCTGTAGAACATCGACTCCATCGGCAAGACCTGACTTTATTGAGTGAATAAAAAGACACAAAAAAAAAACCAAAAAGGTTACAGTTTGTTAACAGAGCCTAGCCTTACAATGGGCTTTGGGGCTTTTGCATGGAACAAGATCTTGTACAAAAAGCAAAATGATGACAAAAACACATATGAGAATGGACAAGAGAGAAATGCATGAAAAACAGTTCGGAAAACATGTACATGCTGGGAGCGAGCTAGCTTGATACATTGCAGTCTGAGCTGTGGGGAGAGATAACTATGATGAAGATTTACAGCTACGAGGAAATGACAAGAGCATGTACTATGATAGGTTATACAATGTTTACATTTACAACTAGAGAGAAAACTGACTTTCACAAGTGGGTGCTTAGGATTCTAGAACAGAGAACAAAAGTTAATGCACATGAAGTATATCTCTGTGTGTGCCCCTATGTTGAACCGCAGAAAGAGAATCAGTCCACTAGTTCTAGGAAGTCCTGCTGGCGTTGGTACAGTTCTCTAAGGATGTCCTTTGTTTCCGTTGCGAAGCGCTTTTCAACGTTTTCAGAGAGACTCACGACGATATTCACAGAGAACTGCCTTAAAAGTCAGACTATTTGCAAGGAACAATTTGTCTCACAAATACAGAGTGATTTTTTAAAAAGCGTGGCCAAACTTTAAGGGTATGTCAGGCGTACAGTAAGCTTTCAGAATCAAATAGAAACATGAGTGCTCAAACGTCATCTGGAGGCAGCAGATGGCATTTAAAATGAAACAGCTTTGGACAAAATGCTGATATCGTTCTGAATCTTAACTTTATTGTACTGGAATTTTTATATAAGTTGCGCTATATTTATGGCTTTGAAGTTGTGAACGAAAAATTACGCTACCTTTTGCGCATGCGCAATAAAAAATTATTTACTACAAATGCTAATATCTCCTTTACTTTTCAACGTATTTGCATGGAATTTTGATATAATGCTCCTCTAATATGTTGTAACAGACTCTGTAAGTTTTATACAATTCCAAAAGAAACTGCAAGTTATAAGGAAAAACAGGCGGAAAAATTTAAGATTTTTTAAATAAACCTTTATATCTTCCCGAATTTTCGTGAAATTTTTATGGAAAGGGATGTAAATATTGCCACACAAAAGAATTGCTGAAAGTTTCAAACCTTCATCAGATTTCTGTGAAGCGGGATCAGTCACAAAATTTCTCTTCGACTTCATCAATTTCTGGTTGGTCCTCTGAATGTTCACTTTACCGAATCTTTGATGTAAATTGTGATTTAAAACGTATTCTTTATATGGTCAAAGTTCGAGATAAGTTGATCCAGCCTTCCGAGTGATATTCGAAAAAATACGAAATTTGCTTCTGTATGCCTCACCTAGCCTTAAAGTTCGGTCAGGCACAAGCGACTGCATCCAGCTGCTTCGCAGAAAGATGATGATGGCTTTGTTTTCGAATATTTCCTGAACGGCTGGATGAATTTCCCTCGAACTTCGAACATATAAAAGAAAAGGTTTTAACTCACAATTTGCATCAAAGATTTGGTCACGAAGGCATTCAGGTGACCGACCAGAAATTGATGAACTCGAAAGAGAAATTTTGGCTCACCCCGCTTCAGAGAAAGCTGATAACGGTTAGCAACTTTCAAAATTTCTTTTGTGTGATGTTCGCAATTTTTACGTGCATTTTCGAAAAATAGCACAGATATTCGGGAAGATATAAAGGTTTCTTTAAAAAAAACCATATTTTTTAGCATGTTTTTTGCTTATAACTTGCAAAGTTTTCCTTGGAATTGTATGAAACTTATGGAAAACGTAACACTATATTTTGAAAGCATATCAAAATTTCATGTAAATACGTTGAATAGTAAAAGAAAATAGTATTTGTAGGAATTAATTTTTTTACTGCGCATGCGCTAAAGGTAGAGTAATTTTTCTTTCACAGCCATATACATAGCGCAACTTATATAAAAATTCCAGTTCAATACCGTTAAGATTCAGAAAGATATCAGTATTTTGTTCAGCTCTGTTTTATATTAAATTTAATATGCTGCCTCCAGATGGCGTTTGCCTACTCATATTAATATTCGAATCTGGATGCTTATTGTGTGCCTGACCTACCCTTAAAGTTTGTCCACGTTTTTTTTTTTTTTAAATCACTCTGTATATGTAGTCATATTTTAAGCAGGAAGTACATTTCAAGGGAAAATTACTAGTTTAATAGCCCAGATCTCTCGGTAACGCTGTGACGTCATCAACAATAAAACTCGAGCCATAGCACTGCGAGACGTTAAACAGCATTATTTCATTGTTAGAGAACCTAAGTTTCAGTAATTTTAAATTTAAAAGAGTAATTGTTCTAATTTCAAATTTAATAGCTCTAAAATAGTGAAATAAAATTTTCTATCGATTGATATAAAATTTTAGAGGAATTTTAAATTATATTAATCATACATTTCAAATTAATTTCCATTTTTAATAGAAAGTAAATTACGTCAATGGTATATCTGGCTTGTTATATAATTTGGACGCCACGATGCATTTCATTGTTTATTGCAATCGTGATGATATAATTTGATAATATTTTTTGGCAACGTTTGGCAAGCAGAGAAGTGCTTTTTCTTAAAACTAGATTTTCTATCTATCTAGATTATATCTACTAGATTTTTTTTAGACCATGAGGTTTTTTTGAATAAAGAAATATGTAAATAAAAAATATATATATTCCTGTCATAAAACATGTTTATTTTATTTGCTTTCAATCAATATTAAACATTTTTCTCGCATATATATCTATCTATTTAAACACGTCAAATTTGACGAGAAATCTCTTGAAAGAAGAGGCACTTTGCACCCGTCATACCATGGTGGGTGATTTTCTAGTGTATTAATAAACAATGAAAACGAACAATTCACTAACAATCTTAAAACTAAACAAAAAAAAGGCACCCACTTCATTTGCCTTCAACTAAATAATATTCTAGTAAAAAAAATCTCTGCTGTCCGATGTTAAAATAATTCAGAAATATTTTATACTAGCATTACGCGCACGGCGTTGCCCGTGGAAATGGGACTTCAATAAAATGAAAATACTCTCACAATGACACGAAAAAGTTTTGAAAACAAAAGATACACATTGATTTCCCCCCTTATTTTTCTTCGCTATAATGACATTTCTATTGTAGAAAAACAATATGGAGTACGTTAATCTGAAACAATATTAAAAAATTGCAACATGAAAATGATTATTATTCAGGAAGCAAAATATGCGAAACACAAATAAACACGTTAAGACATGCCGAAAATAATATTCGAAGGCATTCAGCTGTAGGTTATGGCGTATCCTACGCTCTGCACTGTCAGCCAATGAAATTGCAATAATGCATGTTGGGGAGGCTTACCGAATGAAATTTTAAACGACTTCAAATGGAACAATACGACAAAAATAATTTATGTGCTATCCAAAATAAATCTGAGAAGAAGAGGAAAAAAAGGTGAGAGAGGGGAATGAAATCTTCCACTTCAGGTTTAAACTTTGAAGAAACATTATGTAAATAGCTCCTTGAAGACATTTCATTTTTTCCAGTCTTCTGTAACTAAAGATATCAGACGCGAAGCAAAGGGATTATGACGTCACGTCGACGAAATGCATGTTGGGAAAATACATCACACGACCTTGATTACGAAGAATCGTGAAGGGAATTTTGAAGCGAAATGTTTTAACACTTCAGAAAAAAATTAATTAAAATTCAACCAACTGTTCAAATTTAACCATTCTTGTTTTAAATCACGGAGAAACGTTATGTTTATTAATTCAACAAATTTGAAATTGATAACAAAATTATAACGGCGGATGCAAGAAATTGATGTTCTAAATTAAGTTTTGTAGGGTTAACCGACTATTTTTTTAAAATTTCTCAAAATTCAGTAAAATAAGTTAAAAATTCAAAAACAACCTTATTAAAACGGAAATCGTTTGCTCTATCCGATGGTGTATCTATTTTTTTTTTTTTTCGAACAATTATCTGAAGCAATGCTATTGAGAAATCGGTGCGAAAAATCACCCAAAACAACACAAAATATTAAATAAAAAAATTTCTAGATAAAATTTTAAAATTCTGGCTTCGAGGTGCATTGAGTCACCTTTAAGGAACTACATGCAATATATGTGTTTCTCATTGAGGAGAGTTAGAGACCATTTGTGAAAGGTTGAATAACATTGGTGGAGTCTTCAATAAAGGATTTGACTCGCAATCCAGTTTCTTTCATTTAAAAAGAACCATCGAACACCACAAACTTATAAATTTGTCTTCATTCCTCTCGCATTTGTGGAATTCGAATGAAGCACACATGCAGAGCTTATGTTGGTGGCAGAGATACATTGGTTTGGGAATCGCCGAGTGTTTAACGACTCAACAAAAAATCTGCGACAGAGTCTTAATGGGTGCCTGAAGAGTGCGCTCCAAATTTAACTGAGAAAGTGAGAGGAATAAAAAAATTAAGGAGAATAGATTAATAATTTATTAAAATATAAATTTTGAATGCGTGTGTGTTTTCTCGGAACGCCAGTTCCGTTTGACGCCTTGACTGGGTCTGATACCATGGTTTTAGACGTATCAAATGTAGAAATGTGCTGAGCAAACGGCTCAGTGCTTTAAGTTATAAAGTTAGTTACTGAGAAATTCAGTAAAAGTTAATTCAGCTACAGTCCACTAGTTACTACTGAGTTGATAGTCACGGATAATTTATATACAGAAAACTTTACAGAAATGCAAATAATTCTGACCAATATTAATTAGCTACAATATTTGACTCTCAATAAAATTATACTTACGAATGATTTCCAAGCCTCTCATGATCGATTGCGTTTTAGTATCAAGATATTCGTTCAATGGAAATAAAACAGGAAAATGTTTTAGGCCCTTCTCATAATTTCTTAAGAGAACTTCTTTCACTGTTTATCGATCAACGTCAAAATTCAAATGTCGAATAACAATGTTCTGCATTTGATTGTTCAGACGGTAACAATATTTACTAACAGAGCAAGACTAAACAGAGCAGGGTTTTAAAATATCGACTGTTTAATTCATTTTAAGCTGCTTTAATGTTATGTATGCGCATTGTTGAAAATTCCAGAAATATTGGATCATAAATTAGCTCAAAAATTGCTAAATTTGTGTAATTATATTTTTGATACATGCATTTAAATGGTAGCTTAAACTGTAGTTGTTGAAATAAAGGCTGGACGAAGACATTCTTACACACAGTGACTAAAAGCATTAAATGAGGGTGATAACGAGACCATAAAGTACATTGTTTTCCTTATAAAAGGAACAAAATGCAAATACTAAATTATATAATTTCCAATTTAGAACTTACTTGTGAATACGGACAATTGATTCATTGTGTAGGTGATTATCAAAGTGTACGATTCAGTTATTTCGTAAGATACCCAGGTATTTTACGAAATTTTCGAGGAAGTTAACGGATATGTGTAATAAATAACTCTCTCACAACATATTCACTAGGCATTCCATGAAATAATTTATTATTCTATAAGATGGCTAATGATTGACTGTTGGTTTTTAGAATAAAAGCCATTCATTTCAATTGTAAGCAAATAATATATATATATATATTTTTTTGCATCGAGGGCATGGAAAAAAGTTAGCATATGTCCGGAATGAGCCGGAAAACTTCCAATTCTTGACTATTTGTTCCTGATCCATCCCAATTTTTCATTATTAGATATTAACTAATACTAACCAGCGGGACTGTTCTCCCCTCGACTTTCTCTTAAGCTAACGCCATGTGGCGCTTCCATTCCCGAGTCAAGCAAACTGAGTATTTTTCTTGAGTGTTTTCAGCTACCGCTTGGAACAAATTTTCGGTATGGGGACTTATATAATTCGGTCTGTAACATGACCACTGACAATCGATTTCCCTCCAGGTATTTGTAATATTTTCTGTGTCTTTGAACTTCTGCATGTCTGCATAAATTGAGGGCACATTTGATGGACATGTATGGTACACCGAGTGAAACTTTCTGTGCACGGTTTTCAGCGATCTTGTTTCCGCTAATCACAATACCACTGCGCTTTCTCCTGAGCGGTCGCCATTTTACTTTCTTAATGCAGCTGCCAGGTGATTAGCGCCATCTACTCAGACAATTGACACTTAAAAAAAACTGATGAATTTCTTCTTTTTTTCTACCGCAAGCTGCATTCCATTTCGTATTTTTGTCATTAGTTTTTAGAGTAATAAAGATCTTACTCTGACATTTGGAAAACTCACATAATGGTTTAAAGAACGTGAACCTATATTTGTAATTTTAATGTAGATTGATAAACTGGGAAAAGTCGCGAAGAATTTACAAAAAGCGATTGAAATATTTTGTTTCTTTATTTCAGTTGAACGAATATCTTAATACTAAAAGGAAATCAATCATAAAAGCTTTCGAAAGCATTCGTGAGTGTAATTTTATACAGAGTCATAGATTGCAATTTGAAAAGTTCGAAATTAAGCGAATTCTTTGTCTGAGGAGGGACTGAAATACATTTAGAGAATGAATCAGGCACATTCAATTATGTCGAGGTAACAATTAGCATAAGACAATATTTAACGATGCTTTGTGGGCATTTGATGCTTAAATATAGAGGGAAAATGTGTTCTGGTGAATTTCTAAAATTTACCAATAGATTTGGTAGACACAGCATTATACCAAAGCATGTGTCTACGAGAACTTTGAAGTAACAGAAGAACACGGCACTACCGCCAAACTTAAAATTATTCAGGAGAAAATTTCAAAAATAGGTATTATATTAAACACGGTTAAGATTTAACACTTGGCAGCTATCTTAACTGTTGGCGAAATTCTCGCGAACTTGGGAAATTTTCAGTACCATGTTCTTAATTTAACAAATCTTCTCGTTATTATCTATTGTAGATGGAAGAGAAAATATAAATTCCTTTTTTATCACCATCTCTCTTTTAGAATGTTCTCTGACAGAATTTCCAATAATACATTTTTCAAAAATAAGTTTAAAGTAAAAAACTTTTCGTTTCGATTTTTTTTTTAAAATTATTTGTGCCCACTGTTTTGAATATTGTTTGATTTTTATAATGGCACGTTCTTACGGACGTGAATTAATTCTTTTTAACTGAATGAAAATCGGAAGTTGTCTACATTACTGAATTTTTTCTCCTGCATTTCTAAAGAGAATTTCTGACTGACGGATGTCCTGAAATTAAACTATTCTGTCAACGATTGTTTCAGAAATTAGTACAAAAATATCTTTAACGATGAAAAATATTGTATTGAAAATTGGATTATTAATTTCAACAAACGATAACTGTATTAGATGTAGACATTCGATTGTTTCAAATTTTTTAGAGATATAACTTTATGTAACCCTTTTTATATAATCTAAACAATGTCCAAAATCAGTATTGCTGCGATTGATCCTAGGAAAACATCTTTTCTTCGTTATCTTGAAAAGCTTTGTGGAAAAATGTTTTTACTTTTGAAGAAATCAAAAGAAAATCTTGTTGGAGCATCTTTCGAGGTTTTCAGTATTCTGTTCAATACAGGTTAGTAATGAATATCTTCTATAACCAATGGACTTTTTCTAAATTTACTATGAAAAACGTCTTTCAGAACTAATAAATGTTCCTTAATATTTCGGTATCCAAAAAGAATTGGTAAGCTCCGAGGGTTCAGTTCCCAATGCTTTTCTTCCTTATCGAGAATCTTTGGAATGTCTTCTTATTTGAAAATTTAATTTGTTTCAAGACAGATGCTGAGTAGCTTTTTGTTTTTATTTGAATTTATTTTAAAGTGAACACACGCGTTTCTCCGTATACCTCATCTTTCGGTTACCCTGCTTATATTGTTACAAAAATGCAATGCGGCTTTCCTGCCTAGCTAGTCTTATGGTTGGAAAGAATGTTTTACAAGGGTAAGTATGGAATGACCGGCAGCGGTCAAGCCTGGTCCCCTGACTTGGCGACTGTTTTGGCGACAAATCAAAGATTCCCGAAAATTCTATCATTTTCTCGATATCTCTATTAGGAGAGGAGAAATGCAGAATGTACTGAATGATACCAAGTGATATCACGATCAGTCGATCTAGGGTATATAAAAGGAGGCAACTGAAAGGAGGGAGGACTTTGGTGTTTCTTCTGCAGTGCGATCTGGACAGCCGGTGAGCTGAGCGGTATTGAAAGTGCTACTGTCATTATTAGAGATTTGCTGACTATTTGTGTTCGTAAATCTGAAAGTGCTGTTACTGTTATTACTAGTGAATTGTTGTCTATTTGCGTTGCTAATCTGCACAAGAGCTATTGTTCCTGTTACCTGTGCTACTTGTTTTTCCCGAACACACACCAGACGATTTGTGTAACAATATAGGTCTGAGGTAGGTCAACTGCACCACCAGAGTCGGAGGATTCGAGTGACTTTGTTTTTCACTGATTAGATCTGGGAGATGCATAAATTTCGACCCTGTGATACATCGTCTTCACTTGCATTCAGAAACGGAATTGCAAATTCATTCAACATTGAAAGGATCTGTTGTCGAGGGTAAATCCATCGTCAGATTAAAATTTTCATAATTGCATTTAACCCTATTGACAATAACCTCTTATCATAAAATGACTTAAATGATGTAAAAATAGCTAAATAATAATGTTTGCCGTGTGAACTTTTCCAATAAATCAAAAACATTCAGAAAAATAACAAGTAACTTCACAGGTTCATGAATGTCTAATGCATCGATTAATATGTTCAATTTTTTTAATAATAATTTTCATTTTGTTTTTTTCTCCTCAACGGATTTGACTTGTTTCAATTGAATTTCTTAGAAAATTAGCGAGAGAATGAGAGATGATGGTGGTTCTCATCCCACTTAGTTTAACTCATTTAGCCAGGTCAACGAGTCGAGGATTCCCGTTGAAGGAGAATTTGTGGTACTTTCTCTTTGACGCTGGAGCACCCAGGTATCACCCGAAGAGGAAGTCGGAGTTAGCTCCACTGCATCGGGATAGGCAGAGCCGGCCCGAGGAGGGTCGAACGGTGCGACTGCACAAAGCCCCGCGCCGCTGACAGATTTTGCAAAATTCATTACCATTTTTCATCCTTTTTGTAAAATTCTTTCAACCAACTTTTATGTAAAAAAGGCATAAAATATCAATAATTTTTCTAAAAAGAAATATATTGCAATTTTTTTTCTGGTTTGGAAAATTTCCTTCAAAGATCTGTTAAAAAAGAAATTTGTGGATCTAATGGATAAGAATCCAACAATTCCCTTTGCTACCTGGAGGTCCGCGTGTTTCCGATTCTTGGGCAGAATAAAAGATAAAAAGTGATAACATTGTTCAGTCCTAAGCCAGGTTCGATTGCTCCAGCATCATATGGTCACTCTCTTTTCAGTGCGGCGGGAGTGGGCACCCAAAGTGGATGTCCGTCATTTGAAGATAAATTGCAGGTGATGACATTCAATGCATTCCTTGTTCCCGAGGCTATTACTTTCAGGGTATACAGGGCGTAATGCTTGTGCGCGGATCCACATCTGTTGCCCTAATGGCCAGCAGATAGTCTTTCCCAATGCATTTTCTGCTTATCTAGTTCTAAATTGAACGCATCTGTTCCCCTTGTATTTAGCAGGATTGCTAAGCGATGATGAAGTATTATCTCACAGGGGTTTCTCGCTTTTGTTGTCAAAAGTGTGGTTTTCCAGCATCTATGTTTTCATCGTAAGTATTTGTTAAAAGGTAGTCTGTTACATCTATTCCTCAGAGAATCTGAATATTGGAATGTGTGAAACACGACGGGTAACCTAAGGAGTTTTCTCAGAAGCTTAATTTTTCATTGAACAGTTCGTTCGCACTCGGAGTATCAGCTGTACAGCAAAATAAAATATTCTGCATTTGTACTTGCAGACAAATTTCGATATGCTAATTTTTGTCTCTTTTTTTATAGTTATTTATTAAACAAATTTTCCTTTTATATTTCCAAAAAGAAAATTTTAATATTATAACAGGTTATCAATTTATAAAACAACGTACTTCCCCTTTGTTTTTCTATTTCAATATTTTTGCTATTTGTTATTATTGTATACATTTCAGATAAAACATTTCTTTGATTAACAAACGAAAATTTGTGTTTTCTACTCTTTTACATTGGTCATTTTTCATTCTAAAATGTTAATGAACCTTTTATTGTTTTGGGAAACTACATATCAAAGTTATTTGGATAAGCTTTAAAATATAAGAAGTATTTTGAAGATTGATTGAATTTAAATATCCTAAAATCGAAACTATCAGTAGGTTGTGTATAATTGTAAATAAGTTTGTGATCATCAATCGATTATCTTTTTTTTTTGTATATGAAGAAATAATTGTTTGTTAATATGAATAAATAATGTGAGTTCAAACTTTTTTACTGAAGAAATAATGAGTTCAACTTGTTTTTAAATGTGAAGAAATAATGAGTTCAACTTGTTTTTAAATATGAAGAAATAATGAGTTAAACTTGTTTTTAAATATGAAGAAATAATGAGTTGAACTTTTAAGAATTCACTTGATAATCCAAATTACAAGAAAATCCCATTCATACAGAATGAAATTTTATTTCAATACTGAATGCATGTGCTGACATCGTAAATCGACAGAAAAATTGAAAGGGCGGTATTTTCTCTTTCAACTGACTGTAGAGTTATTTTAAGTTTCCTCAGCTTTCATGTTTTGAAACTCTTAACTGAAACTATTTTCGCATTTTATAATTTTAATTTTAGCACTGAAAGTTTTCAAACTGAACAATTTTTAATATATCCTCATAAAATCAAGAAGACAGGACACATTTCTACAACATGAGTTTGCAGAAAATAACGGGAGTAATTTTATCTTTTATTTAGAAAGGAATGCTGAATTCAGGAGCAGCGCGAGGGGGTTTCGAAAGGTGCGAGCGCACAAGCCCCCATGTCGCTGACAGAATGCGCAAAACGAAAATGAATGGCATCGAACTATTTAACGAAATTGAAATTTGGCGTCAGGTTTTGCCTTCCAGGTCACAATATTGTAGAAAATTTACAATATTTATTTAAATTGTATCCAAATTTTACTTCTATTCTAAAATTATATTAACCTTACCAATAACGCTCGCATCTGTAGAAAAATCTTCCTCAAGATTAAAAATAATAATAAAAAAAAAATACTTGAGATCTAGCATTAGAGGCAAACAATTGATTTGCTTAGTCATTTTATCTATCGAATCCTCATTAACCAAAAATCTGAATCATAATGATATTAACAACATGTATGCTGTAAAACTTATAACAAAATAAAACAAAAATCATATATTGTAATCTTATTTTAATAAGTTCAATACTAAATTTTATATAAGAAGAAATTATTTTTGTAGTTTGATTTATTATCGATTTTTTTGTGTGATTAAAATATTAACTTTATAAAAGTAATTTAATAATTTATTATTTTCGTGTATTTTTTATTCTTTACTTAACCAAATTGTGAAATGTAATGAATAGCAAAAAGCAATAAATTATTTTGTTGGGCGAAATTTTTTCAAGGCCTAGCAAGTCAACTTTACACCGGGCCCCGCTTTTGTTTGGGCCGGCTCTGGAGATAGGTTGCCATTCTGGAGGACTTTCAGAGGAAAATGGCCCTCATTTGCGTACAGCTTTGAGAGAAATCTCCAACAGGCAGCTGAAATGCAACGTTGTTAAAGCGTACGCTGGTGTGTCAGTTTTTGAAGCAATGCAGAGGATAGAACCCTGAACTCTTTTCCTCCGATTCATGTTCCTTACCTTGAATCATTAAATCATTTTACACTACGACACAGCCCTGACTCCAGAGATAAGAATCTCCGGTTTGCAATTTGGATGAGTGTGCGTAGAAACTTTATTGAACAGAAAAAAGGTTACGTACAGTGTTTCAACATCGACGAAAAACATATGAAAATTTTAAAACCGATAAAAAATGTGTATTTACATATGAAAAGAAAAATTCGCGAAGCAAAAACAATTGTAAGACAGGTCCCAAAAGTTCGCTGTATCTATATACTTCTAGGAGGACTGATTAGTTTCCTAGGTATTGAACCTCTAGAGGGTCTTAGTCCATAAGTCCGAGGTTTTGGTGAAGGAGAGAAATCTGGGTCGGAGTCGAATGAACTGGTTGCGCCCGGTGGCTGTTTTATAAGGTTCTCATTTTCAGTGAGAAAGATATGAGTTTAGCTATATTTATTCTTGATAGTTTATTTGAAAGTACACTTTTCCACCAAAGTTGAGTATTTTCTGCACTTGGTTTTGTAATATGATAAGATAACGTCATGTGACAAGAAGTTGCGTATTGGAGAGAGTCTCTAGTTTCCCCGCATGTGAAGATATCTGAATGATGAAGCCGGAATCTATATAGATATCTGGGAAAAGGACCGTGGCCTGCAGCGAAGAGGATGGATTCTCTTGACCATGAAGCTAGAAATATTATGACTCATTCAAAGTTAAAGAAATAGTAAAATAAAACTCAGAACAGCTGTCGAATAAAAGGACATTAAATAAAAAAAATGTTGTATAAATTATTTATATAAAGTTTAGGGAAACTCAGCCAAACAGCGAAATTAATTTTTTAATACCTGTAAACTTCAGCCGGTTGAAGAAAAAAGAAGACCAATGTTCCAATTCAACAAGCAAGCATCACTGTCTTTTGTCTCTCTCTCTGTCTGATAAACACACTTTTGGAATCATTTTTGTCTGTCTGTCTGTGAACACTAAACGGACGATGGGAAATCTATTTGTTAGTACGTCCATGTTCATATTGAGCATGACAACTGAGAAAATAAAATAGCTAGATGGATGAAATTATACATATTGATCTATCATTAGAATAGTAGATTTGTATCCGATTTCGGGGAAGTTCGTCAAAGAGCTGACCGTCCATTTATCTCTAAATTTTCGAGTTTGTGAACGCAACAAGTTTGACACGATAAAGTTTGTTTTGTGGTCATGGCAATAATATCGTATATCTATATCAAATTTTGGCTCCAATCCGATCCTTACTGATTTTGGAATGATCGAAAAGCAGCAAGTTTTCTTACCCTGAAATATTTTATGTTATACCGTGAAGTTTTCTTTCACACTTAAGGGAGCACCTCAAACAGGGGGAATGAAAACCTGCCGAATAGTTAAGCAGGGTCTCGGTCAACGGTGGGAAATAGTAATGGAGAGCGTCGAATTAGTTTCTATTTGTTCAAAGGTCGTTCCTCTGTCTGCGGGGTTGTCGCATGTGCCGCTCGTAATGAGGGATCAAATGCAGGGCCCCAGTGCCCGATTAATTGTCCCGTAGTCCGGTTTATTCTCCCCGCAAGTTCCAACTGGAGGGAGAAACTCCTTTATGGTTTCCCTGAACAACACGAGCCATACTAGGTTAGCGTACTAGAAATTCGAGGGGAGAGAACTCTCGCTGACAAATCTTAGGTTCTTATTGATAATTAAAGATTGGGACGAAACTGGAACAAGTACTCAAAACTGGAATTTTTGCGGCTAATCCATGACATCTGGTCACACGGTTAAATGGCCTTCTTTCTTCCATTCTGTGCTTAACCTTAAAAAGAATGGTTTGTATTCAGCAAAGCAACTGTTAATCGTTATCCACCTTACAGAACAACCATTTAATCATAGACTATATAATGAATGTGAAGAGAGAGAATCATCAGTTCATTATACAATTCCGTTAACTTCCTCCTATGGTATCATTGTCTCCCTCATTTAATGCCTTTTCAAGTCGCTGGTTGTTCAGATGTTTTCGATAAGTCTTTATTTCAATAACCACCTTTAACATACCTTTTAAATGCATGACTCAATAATATAATTACTTAAATTATTGCATTTATATAGTGCAGACCTGCCGACCTCCAGATTTGAAAAAGAAGGAGACATTTTCAATTATGCATACACGATCACAATTGCGCAGCAGGGCCAACATGTACTTTCTTTAACTCATGTACAAATTAGGTGTAGGGGGACTAATGAGATAATCTTTTATTTTGGCTATATTTTTCACAAAATATTATTTTTTTACAAAATAAATAAAAATGTATTGATTTATAACTGGGTTTTTAAAATAATCTGATCATTTTTTTAAAGACACCTTTTTTAGTCCGTACTCTTCCATACAAATTTTACAATTAGTCAGTATTACCTATATAAATTATTGACTTACCCCTATATATATATATATATTGTACTTCAGAGCTTTAATTTATGGATTATCATATCTTCATATATATAGTTCTTGGTTATAGTTTTTTCATATTTACAGTTGAGTTCTACTTACAAATAAGTCCTATTTACAAATTACACGATAATGTACTTTTAATCCTTTAAAGAAGAAGTTGTTGCCGATTTTCCCCTCTTTAAAAATTGAACATCACATTCTCTTTAAAAACAAGGCTCTTGCATTCTTGACATCACAATCAACAATTTTCCTAAAGTCTGATTTGAAAGTGTGTATCTTAGTAACTAAGAAAACTAAAAAAGAAAATATATATTTCGGCGATAACCCTAACACGACAAGATCGGCAGAAGAGATAAACAAATTCTGCCTGTTTCCTTCCTTGATCACTAAATAATCAAAGCAGCGCATGCGCCGAAAACCCATTTCGACAGTCACTAGTCAACAAGCCTGGACATAATACAGCTGCAAAGAGAAAATAAAGGATCCGTAGCCGAATGACGTCACGTATTTGTAATTTGAGGAGAATGTGGTCGCGGCAAGCACTGCATTTTTCTTTTTTCACTGCTCTTTTTCTATTATTACTATTTATTTGTTACAATTTCCAGAAAATACTATAAAGCGGGAGGAAATCGGTGAGAATTGGAAGGCGGGAGAAATTGTTAAAAAGCTGGAGACTCCCGCCAAAAGCGGAACAGTTGGCAGGTCTGCATTTTTGTCCGATTGTGACATCCGTTCCATGTGAACGTATTTTTTCGAGAGTGGGACTTATCTTAAATGAGAGAAGAACACGATTATCTTCTGACAAAGTAAAAAAAATTAGTTTTTTAAACAATAATTATTAAATTTTTCTTTTTATTACTCTCTCTCTTTAGTTTTTTGTAGTTGTACCTATATGTTCTCAATACTTTTTTTAATATACTTACTTGCCTACTCTCTTAATAAAAGATAAATTTTCCATTTTTTTTTATAGGTATTAGCTCTAAATACTATTGTGTCTATATCTACCTAAATTGCTTTCTATAGCTTTGATTGTTAATTTTGTACTTTATTTTCAAAGCGTTATTAAAAAATACGACTTTCATAAAACTTAAATTTGTGATAGCAAGAATTTAACTTTCACTTTGCTTTTAAGTATTTCATCGCATATTTATATTTAAAAAAACAAAAACATTTTCTCTTTAAGCATACTTTTTAAATCGTTATATTTTGAATCTATCTATCTATATTATATAAAACACTTATGCGTGACGGAAAAGGACCTTTATTTCTTTCTCCCCGTTTGCAACAATCATTTTGTTTACCAATCTCAACCCTGACGCCGAGCATTCCGCTAACCGGTTAAGCTAATCGCTTACGCGTTATAGGAAAATTCGTTCCTTTTTTTTTTGGAATTTATTGATTTAAAATGAGTTTTTTTCGAACTGTTGAATACAATTTGCGTAGAAAAAGAATTCGCGTGCCAGGGAATCCCTGGAAGAAAGATTTCTGCGAAGAATGGACAGAAATACCGCCGACAGGCTTAGGCGAGCAACAAATGGATATTAGGGTGAAGTCCCAAGTCGAAACGAAAGTTTCCAAGCACGATTGCGGTATGATGACAGAAATATGCAATTTTTGTCAAGCACTTTATTGGCGAAATGAATTGAACTCCAGCAACAAGTATACCAAATGCTGTCACGATGGTAAAGTTCGTTTACCGAATCTGGCGGAAACTCCCGATCCTTTAAAGGAGAGTATGGACAATATAGTACGTAATGACCAGCTAGACCAACTCGCATACACCGAAGAATTTTAAAATAGTTTTACTCCAACTGGAATGCCACCTCACAAATTAAAACCAGGGGCTATCATTATGTTACAAAGAAATTTAGCACTTTCTAAAGGTCTGCGCAATGGTACGAGACTAATAGTAATTAAATTGCAGAAAAATGTCATAGTGGCAAAAAAATTAGTGCTGATAATAACAATGAATCTTACCTTATACCTCTCATTCCAGCTGATAGTAATATGCTCTTTCAGTTAAAGCGTAAACAATTTCCTATTAGATTAGCCTTTTCAAAGACCATAAATAAAACCCAGGGACAAACTTTTGATAAAATTTGTTTAGATCTAACCAAACCAGTTTTTAGTCATGGTCAGTTTAATGTGAGTCTTTCTAGAGTAAGATCCTTTGATTCTGTCACTGTCGTGTCGCCAAACTCTGAAATTTACAATTATGTTTATAGGGAAGTTTCGTGAATTTTCGAGATAGTATCCTTTTCAGGAATGGCACTTGAGTTTGCCCGACGGGGGAACCCGATTTGCCCGACAGGGGACACGACCTGCTGTACGGCAGGACAAGTGTATTGAAATCGGTCTCAATTTTTCACTAGATTATTATTTATCAATTACAGTTCAATACGCCGTACAAAAATTTTCCCCGATGGGGGGAGGGCACCAATGATCCTTTTATGATACTAATGGTGTCCACTATTTGCTATGTGTAAATATCAAAATTACAAATAAGGACCAGATAACTAATTATACTTCAGAAAAGTTCTCTTGCACACTGCTCTCGGATAATGATTAAAGTTGCATACTGTTTGCAACGTGTATATATATAGATTTTTTTTTTGGCACCGTGTTTGTACGGACTATTTCATCCCATATATATTTTCACTGTAAGTGAATTTACTTCATGCTGCTTAAGGTGAATGATAAAACTGCACACTTTTGCAACATGAAATTAAAATAACCCCAACAGCGATTCCCCCCTTTAAATGCATGTAAATTAAAGGCTTTCTAGGTTGTTTATGAAGGCTATTGTTGGTAAATTATGAAGTCAGAGTAATAATTCTTTCTGTTTTACTAATATCATACCTAGACTAAAGTACTGTAGTATTCGATGAGCCAGCGAAGCGAGCTCGGATCGCGAAGTTATCCGAATGGAACTGCGAAAGTAGTTTCGGGGGTCGGCGAGTGAAAGCGAGCGAGGGCGGAACCCCCTAGTTGTTATTGAATATATTTATTTTACTAATAAAAATTCTGTTGTTTGAGTTACTTGTTTCAAATGAAAAAAAAAGGTTTAAAACAAAATGCATTTATTTATTCATAAAAAATCCCATCAATATTGTTCCATCATCTTTGTATACTTATATTTAAAAAATATAAATATTTTCTCTTTAAGCATATTTTTTAAATCGTTATATTTTGAAAATATTATTTATGTTCAAACCTTAATTTTTCTGTTCAGATTATTTAACTTATAATTTTGTTCGAGTTACTTATTTGTTTCAAATAAAAAATAATGTTTAAAGCAAAATACATTTATTTATTCACATAATAAACATTTCAAGGAAAGGAGAGAAAAAAAATGCGTTAGAAATTTTATTCCGTGTAAGAAGTAATATAGATAGATTGTTTTAAAAAAAATAAAGCACCCTAATAGCATCTTCAAGGCAGAAATAATAAGAGGAATCCTCGCCTTCCAATACATTCTTGACTGTAACAACAAATCTTTTCCCTCTCCCCCCCCCCCCGCACACCATGACTTCAAAACCAAGGTCATACGGACATTATCACCATTAGCTCAACCGAAAACTCTCCCAGCTAGGAATTGTATCAATGTGATTTTTTGTATGAAGTTCATACAGTATCAACCGATCGAAAATGAACGAGGTCGAATCGATTACCAGTCGGTTCAATCCAATCCGAGAAGCTATGTGGAGTACCTGATAATTTTTGCTCTGTATCACTTTCATGTACATGATACTTTTGAGTGCTTGATACAAAATATATAGTTGATAGGTATCACCCAACCCTAGAAGAAACGAATATGTTATACTAAATAAAAAAGACAAAACAAGAGAAGACTGCTAATTTATTTAAAAGTTAACTTACAAAAAAAGGGGCAATATAGATGATTTATGTCTCAATTATAAATCAGAATATCTATAAGGGAAAACTGCTTTTATAAGTTACATTTTAATTCATAATCAATATTATATGTATGCAATTGTATTTTTTACAAATTGTATTTTTTTCCAGGAACACACATTCCTTAAAAATGTTATAAATTTCATATGAAATCGCATTAAAATCTGACGCTACGTTCAGTTTAATAACACGACTATAAAATCAATCACACCCACATATTTAATCCCAACTATTGATTAATAAATCGAGGTTAGGAAATTTTTAGTTCGAAAAAGACATAAATTAAAACATCACAGCATAGCAATCTTATGCTGATGTCCAGTGGACAGAAAAATCTAAGGTTTTTCCCAAACATTAGAAAATCTCTATATTTCCCCCATGTGCAAAATTTCTGTGCTGGCCCTAGATTTTAGTCCGACTGTCAAGTCGGCGTGTTACTAGCTTCAGCGCAATTAGACTTAACTAGAAAAAGTGCCCCAAGTTTTCCCGTGCAGAGAGACCTTAAAAGAATGTTGGGAGAATACAAGAAAGGACATTTCAATTGTAAGATTTGAACAATGTGTATTGAAATTTCTGAGAAAATCCGAAACTGCAAACTTCACAAGAATAATATTTTTTATATCACAATGTACTGAATTAAATGACTTTCAAGAGAAAAATCTTTTCAACCCACATCGCTGGACGAAATCATTTCATTTGTGTGAGAAGTGAAATCTTAGTTTAAAAAAGTAATTGAGAAAATTCTTTACTACACACAGCATAAGAATGGGATTATTTTCATTTATATGAATTCAATATAATACACAAACAAATTACTTCCCAAAAATATTTTTCAACACAAATATAAACCAAACAATTTTTAATTTATATGAATAAATCAATTTTACGAGAATATTCTTTACTACACACAATCAGAAGAATAGGATTCACTAACCATATGGATTCTATAGTGTTTTTTAAAATTATCTTTATATGAATAAATTTTACCACATACATCACAAGAAAAGGGCTTTTCATTTGTATGAGTTCGAAGATGTCTATTTAAACCACTCTTATGAGAAAAATCTATACGGCATACATCACAAGAAAAGGGTTTTTCATTTGTATGAGTCCGAAAATGCTCATTTAAATTACCCTTCTGAGAAAAATTCTTTTTGAATACATCACAAGAAAAGGGCCTTTCTCTTGTATGAGTTCGAAGATGTGTATTTAAATTACCCTTATGAGAAAACTTCTTATGCATACGTCACAAGAAAAGGGCTTTTCATTTGTATGAGTTCGAAGATGTCTATTTAAATGACTCTTATGAGAAAATTCTTTATTGCATAAAACACAAGAAAAGGGCTTTTCATTTGTATGAGTCCGAAAATGTACATTTAAATTACTCCTCTGAGAAAATTTTTGACCACAAACATTACAAGAATAGGGCTTGTCATTTGTATGAATTCGATAATGTGTAGTTAAACTGCCTCTCTGAGAAAATACTTTTCCACATACATCACAAGGAAAGGGCTTTTCTTTCGTATGAATACGATAATGCTCAGTTAAATTTCCTCTGGCAGAAACTTCTTTTCCACATACATCACAAGGAAAGGGCTTTTCTTTCGTATGGCTATGAAAACGTTTTTTTAAAAGCCGTTTCTGAGAAAATTTCTGACCACAGATATCATATGTGAAATAGTTCTTATTGCTTTCATTTACATTTTCGACATTTTTATCAGTATCAACTGTTTCCACACACAGATCACTCATTAAATATGTTTTATTCGTCTTGATATACATCTCCATCCTGTATATTCTGCATTGTTGTTTTTCTTTAAGAAAATGAGCTGAAGTTGAATAAACGAAATTGTCTAATCACAATGTTTTGCTTTCTTTGAAGAAATACCTTCTTTCTGTTGCATCCGGAGATCTTAGAAGTAACCTGGTGAAGAAAACGAAATTTTATTACCATTTAAAATATAAAAAGCAATTTGATTACTAAATGATTATTTATTAATATGATTACCTGGTGAAGAAAACGGAATTTTATTAAACTTCAAATATAAAAAATAATTTGATTGGTAAATGATTATTTATTAAAAAAAATACGAATATGGTGTACTGTCTTCTTGACTCAGTGGCGTAACCACTGGGGAGTAAGGGGATGTAGATGCCACAGGAGCCAGTTTTTTGAGGCGCCATGATGTCAAAGCATTACTGCGTTTATGCCATCAAAAAATAATTATGTGTCTAAAAAATAATACCATTCCCATTGCATCATTTTCACATGTCACTGATGATGACTGGGGTAAAAAAATAAATAAATAAATAAAATTTAAAAAAATCATATTCCCCGGGTGCCACTAACCTTTGTGATACCACTGTCTTCACGTCTGACTCTTTATGCAGTTACGTTTTCAATGACACTTTTATATATATCGGCAATTTA
Source organism: Araneus ventricosus (assembly GCA_013235015.1). NCBI lineage: Eukaryota > Metazoa > Arthropoda > Arachnida > Araneae > Araneidae > Araneus > Araneus ventricosus. The sequence goes on from BGPR01001432.1 coordinate 194,720, forward strand.
CCGCCAAAACTTGAAAAATAGATGAACATTATTTATTTCCAGTAGAACCTCAGAAATCTGAACTAATTGGGGTTGACCTTAGTTCTGATTTCAAGGAATTCGGTAAAATACTCATGATATACCAAACGCAGCAGAGTATTGATTCTGGGTGTTCTGTGAAGACGTACGGAAAGAGTACCCGTGATTCACACAGTACAGTGGTAAACAAGTTTAGGGTATAAAAAGAATATATCCGATTTTAATTCTGCTAATAAAGGTGCAATATTTATTTTTAAAGAAAGAAAGAAAAAACAATAGCAGATTTCAAAATTATTAAACTTATGTAAATTATCCTTTTAAAGTAAAGACCAAAATTCCTTTCGGAGTTGTTATTAGTATTTTTAATGTCATGTGGTAAAAGCAGAATATAAGAAACATAAAAATGGTAAAAGCAGGATACCACAAGATGGAATTTTTATGTAGATATTTTTCTGTAAATAGTTCGTACTTTGTATTCTTTTATGCTAAACTTAAATAAAATTTTAGCACCATTTTTTTTTTTTGAGTAAAAAGACATAGTGTTATGTTTTCGTTCACAATGCTGAATTAGTGAACATCTTTTTAACACATCAGCTTTCTTTAACGGAGTTTAGGCTTATTTGCTATTTATTTGATTAATAAATGTAGGATCAAAAGGAACAAAGAATGATGAAATAAAGTTGAGCATTACACTATCCCGCGCCCCGGGGGGGGGGGGGGGGGGGCGGGGGGGGGGGGGGGGGGGGGTGGATTAAAATGAGTCATACAAATTTTGGAAAGGATACCACAAAGAGGGAAGGGGGACAGAATACAAAGAGAACCTCCCCTTCCATCCAATTTTTGAGCTCTAAGAATGAGGTTAACAGACATGACACAGGCTTGGAACAAAAAAAGCTGAACTTCATAAATACGGAATCATATCAAACATGAACACCGAGAAGCAAAATAAGTATGATTAATTGTGTGTGTGAACAATAAATGAATAAATTTATATAAAAAGTGTTTGGAATATTAAAAATATTGTAGAATTATTATTTAAAAAAAAATTAATGGTTGAAAAATGAATTACGTATAAAGTTTTGTTAAAATAAAAACTATGATAAAAATTATCTCACTAAAAAATATGGCCATGTAAAAACTTTTTTTGATTATACATAATTAAGACTTTTGTTTCTCATTTTTTGAGCTAACAATTCAAGCTTTCTTTTATGCTTCAGTCTGCTATTTTCCTTCATTTTCTAAATGTTACTCTCTTTCTTCGTTTGGGGGGTTTTTCTTTATTTTTTTCTCATAGCTATTTTCTTACTATCAAGTTCCTCCTAGTGCCATTTGCCTGATGACCATACACTATATGCCCAAAAGTATCCGGACACTTGCAGATTTTCACATTTTTTAGAATTTCTCCGGAATGGTTTAACTAACTGACTTTAAACTTCGGACATGTAAATAATAGACAATAACTCGCATTTTACATTGAAGATTCGATCCTGAGGGCAGTTAGGGGACCGTCTACAAACTGATGAAGACAAAAACGTTTTTGGCCCACCCCTCTTCACAGAATACTGATAACAAAATGAAACTTTCAGAAATGGTAATGTTTAATGTGCATAATATTTACAGGAATTTTCGTAAATTCAGCTTAAATATTTGGGAAGATATAAAGGTTTTCTTTAAAAATCTAAAATTTTCCTACCTGTTTTTTGCTTATAACATGCAGAATTTTCTGTTATAGTAAAAGAAACTTACAGAAAAAATGGCAATATGTTAGAGAAGCATTTTGTAAAAATTTAGAAAAGAATATTTGAATATTACAGAAATTATGAGCATTTTTAGTAAATACTGTTTTACTGCGCATGCGCGAAATACTTTGTAATTTTTCTTTCATAACTTTAAAGCCAGACATATAGGGCAACTTATATAAAAAAATTCAGTTCAATATCATTAGTATTCGGAAAGATATCGGCATTACAACGAGCAGAATTTTAGCTCCTGTCGAAAAGAAGCTAAAAGATGAGTTGTTGTACACAAATTGATATTTTTAAAACTTATATCTTTAAATAGTTATATTGAATTGTATAGAGGTTAGAATTTGCTGAATACCCATGAACAGATCTAATATTCGTAACGAATAAATATATATATATGTAGAATTATTAAAATATTTTAAGAAAAGAAATTAATTAGATAAAAAAAATCGTTTCGCCATAAAAGAAATATATTTAAAAATATCGTTTGGCCGTAAAATTGTAATATGTAACTTGCTAATAATCATATAAATAATATAATTAAAGTAATAAAATTTTTGTTATTTATAGTGCCTAATTAGTTCAGCACCCCGTCTCACCTCTTCTTCCAATCAAAAAGCCCGCTTTCCTACGTCACTTCCCTTTCGAATGTTCTCCAAAGTTCGGGACAGGACCAGATATTTCATCACCCCACAGTAAAATTTCGTCATCCATCGGTATATTCTCTTCAGCGTGACTCAGCAGTTTCCACCGGGGACAATGCTTCGCGGAGAAACGAAGATTACACTTTCCGAAAACGCATTTCATCTCCCTTGCTTTTCATCTCTTGGCATAAACAAATTATCATTTCACACACTCAGGAATTTAAGACAATTAAGTCACTATTTAAATAAAGCATAAAATGACAAAATTAGAATTATTTTAAAAAAGATCTTTTAAGCGATAAGATATTCAAATGTTAGATGAAAGAACAGAATTTGAATGTTTTGATTAAATGCATTAAGAAGAAAGAAAAATAATTGAAGTTAATAATTAAAAATTCAGTCGTTAATTTAATTTAAATGTTGTGGGACAACACAACAAAAACCAGTCTATAACGATATTGTAGGGACTATACTGCATTGCAGGATTAATTACAAGACTATTTATAAAGAAACAACAAATTTATTTAGCACATTTTTCACCATAAACAGATCAATTGCCAGAACTATGTACAACATCCATCCGTTACATTTTCGTCTCTACCATCCATTCCATTTTTTAAACTAACATTTTTTCTGCGTTGCTAGGCAACGCTCGTTAAATACCAGTATCGTGTTGCCACACTAATTTTTTTAGAAAGAAACTTTTACAAATAAATATATTTATGTAAAAAATATCACATGACCTAGAAAATATATTTTTATAGACAGGTTATCGTTATATATAGAGAGGTTGAGGATTTTCTTATCGAACCTTTACGTGCGTGCGCATGTATTAATATACAAACACATTTTATTGTTCTTATTAATCCATCTTACAAATAATCACTGATAAAAAGTTTTATTTTATAAACATATAAAATTTATATACTGATATAAAATTTTAATGTTCCTGCTGGTCCTGAAAGCGCCTTCCATTTTGGTGACAGCCTGTCTATTTGTTAAGAAATTGTTAAAACACGCTTTTTTCTGCGGGTTTAATTAGATGGAACTCTTTGGAAAGGGAGCAGGAGAAGATGTAATGATCTGCATCACCTACCATACAGTAGATGTTGTGTGGAGAGTCGAAGAATTTAAAGCGATGAAGGTAAGATGGGATTGGACCATGTCCACTGAGAAAATATATTTTAAAAAAATGTATTAAGAAAGTAAGAAAAAGTATTAAAAATTTGGGGCTATCCTGATTAATGTAGCCTCTAACCCAGAGGCGGCTTGTCCATTAGGGCTGCAGCACCCCCTGAAATTATTTATTAAACTTATATTTTTCGTTTTTAATCTTATTTGCTTACTTTTCCACTCTCATCGTTCCATGACTTACGAAAATACAAAAAAGTAATAAAATATTGAAAAAAAAGGCATTAAATGAATCCAAACGAAGAGGGACGGAGGTCCCAGGTGCAAATTACTCTGTCCCCTCGAAATCTGTTCACAGAGCAGAAAATCCGGAGAGAAGAAGCAACCCTTTCCAACTTTAACTTAGACGGGCCATGGGCTGCAATGCCGAGCAGCTTTGCTGCCACGGCGCCAACAGAATGAGAAAGAGATGCTCTTTTTTTTATATAATTTTCTTTTTTTTTACATTTACACACAAAGTGGCAATCTCATTGGGTTGGTTGCGTCGACAGAAAGACATCTGGTTAATTGATTATTTGCTTTCTCTTGATACAAGGTAGATTTCTTTTGAAGAAGATATTCATTTGTGGAAGTGTTATCGAGTGAAGTGGGCGAGGAGGGAAGTGTGTATGTGGAGCTCTGATTTTTTTTCCGTCACATCAACATTCAGTGACATTCACATAACTTTCTGCAGTAAATGTCATATTCTGGTTATTTAATTTGTTTGAAAAGCGGGAAATTTCATATCTGTCTTTGGAATTTAAAAAATTGTCCTACTAAAATATAAAGTAGCCTTTTAAAAATGTATTCTTTTGATAAATAATATCTTCCAGCCCTCCTCGTTTCTGAGCTCACGAGCCGCCACTGTGTAAATGACTATTTATTGAAAAAACGGAAACAGGGCATTGTCTTCTTGACTCAGTTGGCATAATGACTGTGGGGCAAGAGGTATATAGATGTCTCCGTTGCCAGTTTTATGAGGCGCCATGGAGTCAAAACATTACCGTGTTTATGCCATATTTTGAAGGAAAAAATGGTGAGGGGTCTAAAAAATATTATTCCACCAATTACGATTGTTAAACCATTGATGACGATGGGGTAAAAAAAAAAATCATTTATGAGTGTTTAAATAAAATTTGTTTTTAATGATGATACTAGTTTGAATGATTTTTTCTGTTTTCCAAATTTAAAAAAAAATTAACCATAGTCATGTTTTAGGGATCCAGTATAAAGACAAAACTACAGTCCTGCACAGACTGGTACTGAGAATTTTAATAATTTTGCAACAAAACTTTGATTCCTAAATACAACAATTTCCCAAATAACACAGCTTGAAAATCATGCAATGTGTTAAATATCCAGATAGGTTTACTTTACTTCTTAAGTTGTTAAAACATAACCCTTTTTTTTAAAAAAAATTGTAAGCAAATAGCAAACACTGAAAAGAAACCATACAAAATAATGCTTTGATTTTGAATGATTTTCTTTATTGTGTGTGTAAAAAAAATGCCTGAAAAATTTCATGCTGATACTATAAACAATTAAAAAAAATAAAATTGTAGTTTCGAAAATGTAGTTTTGAGAAAAAGACTTTAAAGTACAAAAACCCTTGCCAAACTTCTATATCCATGGAGTTAGCTTTTTAAAAGGCGCTAGAAGCATATAAATGTGCTTTATAAATGTCTTTTTTTCCTTTTGTTCTTCGGGCTTCAAGCGTTGCTTTTGTTAAGCATTTCGAAGCCAATCTATACTTATAAAAGTCAATGTTTGTGTGCGTGCGCGCGATTTCCAGACGAATCTATCGCACTTACAGCCATGAAATTTGGCACACAGGTAGTCTTAACGGTGACTCAATGCACCTCGAAACCGGAACTTTAAAATTTTATCTAGAAAATTTTTTATTTAATATTTTGTGTTGTTTTGGGTGATTTTTCGCACTGATTTCTCAATAGCATGGCACATAATTGTACGAGAAAAATAGATACACCATCGGAAAGAGCAAACGATATCCGTTCTTATCAAATTAGTTTTTTAATTTTTAACGTAATTCACTGAATTTTGAGAAATTTTAAAAAAATAGTCAGTAAACTCTAAAAAACTTAATTTGGAACTTCAATTTCTTGCATCCACCGTTCTACTTTTATCAATTTCATATTTGTTGAAGTAATAAACTTAACGTTGCCCCGTGAATTAAAACAAGAATGATTAAAATTGAACAGTTGGTTGAATTTTAATTAATTTTCTTCTGAAGTGTTAAAACATTTCGCTTCAAAATTCCCTTCACGATTCTTCGTAATCAGGGTAGCGCGAAGTATTTTCCCAACATGCATTTCGTCGACATGACGTCATAATCACTTTGTTTCGCGTCTGATATCTTTAGTTACAGAAGACTGGAAAAAATGAAATCTTCAAAGAGCTATTTACATAATGTGGCTTCAAAGTTTAAACCCGAAGTGGAAGATTTCATCTCTCTCTCTTTTTTTCTTCTTCTTCTCAGATTCATTTTGGACAGCACAGAAATTATTTTTGTCGTATTGTTCCATTTGAAATCGTTTAAAATTTCATTCGGTAAGCCTCAACAACATGCATTGTTGCAATTTCATTGGCTGACGGTGCAGAGCAGAGGATACATCATAACCTTCAACTGAATGTCTTCGATTTTTATTTGGCAGTGTCTTAACGTGTTTGTTTCGCATATTTTGCTTTCTGTATAATAAATCATTTTCATGTTGCATTTTTTTTAAATATTGTTTCAGATTAACGTACTCTGTACTGTTTTTCTACAGTAGAAATGTCATTATAGAGATGAAAAATAAGAGGGAAACTTAATGTGTATCTTTTGTTTTCAAATTCTATTCGTGTCATTGTGGGCGTTTTTTTTTTTTTTTTTGAAGTCCCGATTCCACGGGTACCGCCGTGCGCGTACTGCTAGTATGAAATATTTCTGAATTTTTTTAACATCGGATAACAAAGATTTTTTTTCACTACAATATTATTTAGTTGAAAAGGCACGAGGTGGGTGTCTTTTTTTTTTAGTTTTAAGAGTGTTAGTGAATTGTTTGTTTTCATTCTTTATTTTTTATTCATACATTTTCCCTTGAGCAAATGCACTTCCTGCTTAAAATATGACTGCATATACAGGATGATTTAAAAAAAAAAAAGTGGACAAACTTTAAGGGAAAGTCAGGCATGCAATAAGCATCCAGAATCGAATGGAAACATGAGTGCGCAAACGCCATCTGGAGGCAGCATATTAAATATAATATAAAACAGAGCTGAACAAAATACTGTTATCTTTCTGAATACTAACGGTATTAAACTGGAATTTTTATAAAAGTTGCGATATGTACATGGCTGTGAAAGAAAAATTACGCTACCTTTCGCGTATGCGCAGTAAAAAGGTTATTTACTACAAATGCTAATATCTTTTACTATTCACCGTATTTGCTTTCCAAATATATTGTTACGTTATCCAGAAGTTTCATAAAATTCCAAGGAAAACTCTCTAAGTTACACGCCGAAAACATGCTAAAAAATATGGTATTTTAAAAATAAACCTTTATATCTTACCAATATTTTTTCTACGAAAATGCATGTAAAACACCACATGCGAACACCACACAAAAGAATTTTTGAAGGTTGCTAACCGTCATCAACTTTCTCTGAATCGGGGTGAGCCAAAATTTATATTCGAGTTCATCAATTTCTGGTCGGTCACCTGAATGCATTCGTGACCAAATCATTGATGTAAATTTGCGAGTTAAAACCTATTCTTTATATGTTCGAAGTTCGAGAGTAATTCATCCAGTCGTTCAAGAGATATTCGAAAAAATATGCATCATCAGCTTTGTGTGAAGCAGATGAATGCAGTCGCTTGTGCCTGACCAAAGTGCTAGGCTAGGTAAGGCATAAAGAAGCAAATTTCAAATATCATTCGGAAGACTGGATGAACTTATCTCGAACTTCGACCATATAAAGAATAGGTTTTAAATCACAATTCACATCAAAGATTCGGTCAAGAAGGCATGCAGAGGACCAACCAGAAATTTATGAAATCGACGAGAGATTTTGGCTGATCCCGCTTCACAGAAATCTGATGAAGGTTTGTAACTTTCAGCAATTCTTTTGTGTAATGTGCGCAATATTTACATCCCTTCGTAATAATAGGGAATTCGTAAAAATAGCATGAAAATTCGGGAAGATATAAAGGTTTATTTAAAAAATCTTAAATTTTTCCGCATGTTTTTCCTTATAACTTACAGTTTTCCTTGGAAATGTATAAAACTTACAAAGTATGTTACAATACGTGCAGAGTATGTTATAATATATTAGAGGAGCAATATATCGAAATTTCATGTAAATACGTTGAAAAGTAAAGGAGATATTAGCATTTGTAGTAAATACTTTTTCAACAGCGCATGTGCAAAAGGTAGCGTAATTCTTCGTTCACAACTTCAAAGCCATAAATATAGCGCAACGTAAATAAAAATTCCAGTACAATAAAGTTAAGATTCAGAAAGCTATCAGCATTTTGTCCAACGTTGTTTCATTTTAAATTCCATCTGGTGCCTCCAGATGGCGTTTGAGAACTCATGTTTCTATTTGATACTGAAAGCTTACCGTATGCCTGACCTACTCTTAAAGTTTGGCCACGTTTCTTTCAATCTCTCTGTATTTGTGTGACAAATTGTTCCTTGCAAGTATTCTTGACTTTTAAGGCAGTCCTCTTGTATTACATCCCAACAAAACATGGATTTCTCAGTTTTGTTATGTGTGTTTCTGCTTCAATGAAACAGCTGCAGCATTTGATGCTTCACTGGGCAGAGAAAATTCGCAACTGCATACATCTCAAGAATGAACTTTTCATACGCAAGATTTGGGGAATGTGTACAATATAATGAAAATTCTGAGAAAAACCAGAACTGCAAACTTCACAAGAATGACAATTATTTATTTTTGATCACGAAATGCTCAATGTCAACAAATGACCTACATGAGAAAATTCTTCTAATCACACATAACTGGAGGAAATCATTTTATCTGTATGACAAGGGAACATCAATTAAAATTTTTTTTACATCACACACCATAAAAATAGGATTTTTTATTTATATGAATTCGATATAATACCAGCCAAATAACTTTCAAAGAATATTATTTTACACAGAAAAAGCAAACGAAAACGATTTGCCTCTTTAGAGAAAGTCTTTTTCTACATTACCAGAATACTGATTTTTATTTGAATGAGTTCGAAGATGCGCATTTAAATTTCTTTTCTGAGAAAAACCTTTATGGCATACATCACAAGAAAAGGGCTTTTCTTTTGTATGAGTTCGAAGATGCACATTTAAATTATTTTTATGAGAAAAATCTTTATGGCATACATCGCAAGAAAATGGCTTTTCATTTGTATGAATACGATAATGCGTAGTTAAATTTCCTCTATCAGAAAATCCTTTTCCACATACATCACAAGAAAAGGGCTTTTCATTTGTATGAATACGATAATGCTTAGTTAAATTTCCTCTATCAGAAAATCCTTTTCCACATACATCACAAGAAAAGGGCTTTTCATTTGTATGAACTCGAAGATGCACATTTAAACTACTTGTCTGAGAAAAACCTTTATGGCATACATCGCAAGAAAACGGCTTTTCATTTGTATGAATACGATGATGTTTAGTTAAACTTCCTCTCTCAGAAAATCCTTTTCCACATACATCGCAAGAAAAGGGCTTTTCATTTGTATGAATACGATGATGTTTAGTTAAACTTCCTCTCTCAGAAAATCCTTTTCCACATACATCACAAGAAAAGGGCTTTTCATTTGTATGAGCTCGAAGATGCACATTTAAACTACTTTTATGAGAAAAATCTGTATGGCATATATCACAAGAAAAGGGCTTTTCATTTGTATGAATACGATAATGCCGAGTTAAACTTAATCTCACAGAAAATCCTCTTCCACATACATCACAAGAAAAGGGCTTCTCATTTGTATGAGCTCGAAGATGCACATTTAAATTACTTTTATGAGGAAAATTTTTATGGCATACATCACAAGAATACTGTTTTTCTTTCGTATGGGTATGAAAATGTTTTTTCAAAAGCCGTTTCTGGCAGAATTCCTGACCACAGATATCACATGTTAAAGATCTCGTATTCTTGTCATTTATATTTTTATCAGTATCAACTGTTTTCACACACAGATCACTAATTAGATGTGTTTCATTTGTCTTTATAAACGTCGCCATTCTGTATGTTCTTGATGATATATAAAACTTGAGTTTTTCTTTTTTAAAAATAAGCTAAAGCTGATCATGGATAATAATTTAATATCAATATTTTGCTTTATTTGAAGAAAGACCTTGCTTTCTGAGGCATCCCGGCATGTTTGAAGTAACCTGTTGAAGGAAAAAGAAATTTATTACCACTTAATTTATAACACGCACTAAGTTTGTACAGTAGGGTGGAGCGAAAAAATTCAAATTTATATTTCAGACTCGCTATAGCGCGAAAAACTTGCGATTGGTACATACTTAAAAAAAAAAAAAGATTAAAATTCGATATCTTCCGATCGTTCCAAATTTTGGAAAAAATTGAGAATTTCACAGTTTATTAGCATTTTTTAAAAAACATTTTACTTCTTTAATTTTTAATGCAATAATGCAAAAATTTTTCAATGGGCACTGTTACATAAGAAAAAAATAATTTCTCCATTACTAATATAATAGCCCAGATCCGTGTCTCGGTAACATTCTGACGTCACCAAAAATAAAACTCGTGCCATAGCACTGCGAGACATTAAACAACATTATTTCATTGTTAGATAACCTAACTTTCAGTAATTTTAAATTTAAAGAGCAATTGTCGTTTGGCTTTCAAATTTAATAGCTCTAAAATAGTGAAATAAAATTTTCTATCCATTGATATAAAAGTTAACTCGCTGTGATCAATAGTTCAAGATAAATTTTAAATTATATTAATCATATATTTCAAATTAATTTCCGTTTTTTAATAGAAAGTAGTAAATTACGTCGGTGATATATCATGCGCGTGATATAGTTTGAACGTCACGATACATCTGATTATTTATTGCAATAGTGATGATATAATTTGATAATATTTTTTGGCAACGTTTGACAAGAAGAGAAGTGCTTTGTTTTGATTAGAATTTCGAAAGAGAATTCCTTTGAAATTTCAACTTACGTTTGACAAGCTGAGAATGTCATGGTTATTGAATTATAATAAAATTGTTAAACAACGAAAAATACTTCACACGGAATGTTGTTTACCGAGAGGTTTTTTCAATAAAGAAATATGTAAATAAAAAAAATATTTCCTGTCATAAAACTCATGTTTATTTCCTTTGTTTTCAATCAATGTTAAACTTTTCTCTCCCATGTCTGTTTAAACACGTCCAATTTGACGGAAAATCTCTCGAATGAAGAGGCAATTTGTACCCGTCATACCATGAAGGGTGATTTTCTAGTTTAGTGAATATCTTGCGATCGCGAAAATCCCTTAAAATTTAACGAAAAATGCAATATTTCGACAATTTTCGTAAATTTTTTTAAAAATTTGCATCAGTTTTTAAGCCTCCGTAATGAGGCCACAAAGCTAATCAAGCAACTTGAAAGTGTTTCTAAAAAGAAATAGCATCGATGGTTAGTATTAGCGTGCGTACTTGATTTGAATTCACTTCTCATTACTTCAACTGCCAACACCGTGCGACTGGTGTCTGAAGGAAATTCTCACTATGAATCCTGCAGGGCAGTCAACAAATCCATAGGAGTGCGAGGTGGTGGAGATCTCTTCTCAACAGCATGTAGCAAGGCATCCCGGATAACTTCAATAATGTTCATCTCTGTGGCTTTAGGTGGCCAATGAAAGTGTCTAAAGTCAGAAGAGTGTTCCTGGACCCACTTGGTATCAACTCTCGACGCGTGGGGAGCCGCAATGTCCTGCTGGAATTGTCCCAATCCGTCGGAATGCACAATGGACATGAATGAGTGTAAGTCATCGGACAGGATGCTTAAGTACCTGTCAGAGTCGTCTCTAGACGCATCAGGTGTCCCATATCACGCCAAATGCACACGTCCCATACAATCACAGAGACTCCACCAGACTGAATAGTCCCCTGTTGACAAACAAGATCTATGGATTAATGATGTTGTCTCCATACTCGTACACGTGCATCCGTCCGATACAATTGGAAACGAGACTCGTCAGACCAGGTAACGTGTTTCCAGTCATCAAGAGTCCAATGGTAGTGTTGTCGGGCCCAGGAGAGGAGTAAAGCTTTGTGCAGTGCAGTCAACAACGGTACACGAGTGGGCCTTCGGCTCAGAGAGCCCAAATTAATGACGGGCCGTTGAACAGTTCGCACGCTGACACTTGTAGATGCCACATCATTGAAATCCGCGGCAATTTGAGGAAGTATTGTACGTCTGTCCCGTTTAAGAATTCGCGTCTGACGTCAATGGTCCAGTTTTTTCAATGTCTTTTTTCCGGCCTCACCGATGGCAGAAATTTGATATTTTACCGGATACCCGATATTCACGGTACACTCATGAATTGGTCGTACGCGAAAATCCAAATTTCATCGCTACTTCAGAGGTGCTATGTCTCATCTCTCGTGCGCCGACTATAACGCCACGTTCAAAGTCACTTAAATCTTGAAAACACGCCATTGCAGAAGCAGGAACCGATATAATACATTTGTCAGACATCTGTTGTCTTATATAGGCGTTGCCAACCGCATCGGGTTACGATGATTGGTTGCATATATCTGTTATTTGCATATGCACGCCTGTACCAGTTTTTTTGGCTCTTCAGTGTATATTGTCAGTGGCGGACTGGCGAGGTTGCCAGCTTGCCCGATGGCAAGTGGGCCCCCTTAAACAGAAGACAATTTGGGCCCCCAAGAATTGTGGGAGAGGAAAAAAGAACTATTTCTCTATAGTAAGCTTTTCTAAAGCAAATAAATAAAATAGCCCTGTGTCCAAGGCACATGTTTCGGCGTTTCACATCCGTCGTAGGGAATTTATTGCCGTCGTAATTTGACCAGCCGAACAGCTGGTGGTCGAATATCGACCCAAGACGCATACGCAATCTACAACTGCCCATAGGAACTGCACTGAGTTCTCTGTCCACTTCCTTTGACCTTCCGATAATTTACGTATGTTTCTCCAGAATGTTGCAACCATCGCACAAACCCTCGGGCTATTGGAACAGGGTACCTCTTCTTCTCAAAGTCAAGCCGCAATACTCAATAAGATTTTTTTGTTGGTTTCGGAAGCTCCCGGAAGGACTTGCATCCATTTGTGCAGAAAGGGTGCGGTTCTTGTGAGATATGGCTATAAGAGGTGCTTTTTTCCTTCTTTTTTGGTAGTTTCATTTTACTGTCATAAATCTGACTAACAAGGGAACTCGCCTGTACGAAAAGGTTTTCTTGACTAAAACTGTGATTAGGGTGTGAGAAATTGTGCCCATTGAAGACACCAAATGACATCTATGAAAATACGACACTCACGCTTTTCTCTATGCCTTTGGGGGAGTTTGCGTTTAGAAGAGTGAAGGGGCCTCAGTTTTAATGGTCTGACTTTCATGGAAAATAATTGGTGAGAAAAGTGTTAATTCTGTTTTTAGTCGGAAGAGAGTAAGGACATACGTAGCGTATCTTGCAAAAGGAAAGAAAAAAAGAAAATTGAGAGTAAGCTAAAATTATGATTTCTCTATTTTTACATTGCTTTTGTAGTATTAAACACTAGCCCAATTCGGCTACCACCAGACTTATCCATCTTAATTTGATTATATTAACAAACTTTAAATTCGGCAACTTATTTAATTTTTGTTAAGTTGAAAGTTTTAATTGCTACAAAAGATCGAGAATTAAATTAGTTGTGCAAAGAAAAAAACAGTAGATAGGAAATGTATTAGCATTTGAGATAACTTTTGATGCAATATGTTTTTGTGTCTAATGAAACTAATGATATAAGTCTTTACATTCAACTGTTAAAAAAAAGTCTAAAAAAACACGAGATTCAATGAAGGTTATTTTTTAAAATTTGCATAATTATAATCCACAATTATTGTGCGTCATTAAGCTCCTTATAAAGTGAACATTTAACCTAATCATAACAAATAAATTAATTACATAATAGCCAGGAAGATTATCTTGCCCTAAGTGAAAAGATGAGCTTAAGGTTATTGTTAAAAAGTAAATTTATCAAAATAGCATAAAAAATCTATCAAAAAGTAAATTCATTTGAAGTAACGAAGAAAGAAAGAAAAAGACTGGGACTTAAATACTGTCTAACAAAATGATTTTTGAATTATCAATGAATTTGAATGATTTTGAATTATTTCAAAAATTTCTTTTTAATGATACCAGCTTAATTGCAAATAACTGAAACATTACCACTACAAATTACTAAACTCTAAATCACCCAAAGAAGTTTATTTTAAAGGTTCCAGACTCCTTTAACACATACCCTACTAATGGGCAGCATTTCTCCTTCATACTTTGCCGCTAAAATCGTATACGAAATATTTAACTTACGGAATTTAAAATCAAATAACTTTATCATAATTCGTTATTTTAAATGTAGAAAAGATCTTAATTAAGGGGTGTTAGAAGGGATTTATTTTAAAGATGCGGAAAAATTAAATATATAATAAAAAATTAAATTAAATATATAATTATTAAATATTATAGATTTAAATTAGTATAATTAAATAAAAATTAAATATATATATTAATTAATGTTATGATTGTAGATATGCGTAGGCCCTCACTGACTCCTGGCAACCACTATTTTCTGACCCAGTCCGCCACTGTATATTGCTCTTGTAAAAATACTCCAGACGTCTGCGAGTGTCAATTTACATTTACTGTTAAGGGTGAGAAACATAACGAGATTCCTGTTATTAAGCAAACATTTGTCTATCTTCCGGATGATCGTGGATTAGGAAAAATTGGTACTTAAGATACAAAGTTGAAAAGTAGAATTACAGTAAAGTCTCCCTACAACGAAGTCTCCCTACAGCGAATTTCTCCCTATAACGAAGTTTTTAATCGGAATGTTAAAAAACATTCAAAATATTCTCCATATAACGAATTTTTTCAGGCCTTTATCTTTTCGATTTTTGTCATTTTTGAAGAAAGTTGCTAATTCCTGTGCAAACAAATCGCTCACATGTGCCTGTTTCTGGAACCACTCGCATTGTTAATTCCAGCGATAACACATGACATTAGAATGCTATGTGAAGGGTAATGCAGTTGTGGGGACCTGGGTTTCTACATGGGGAGCAACATTTCTACGGATCAAGATTCCACGAATCGGGGTGGAGTGGGGGTGGAAACAGCAAATGGATGTGATAATACGCATTTTATGTTTACCCGTACTAGTACATATTATTCTCTAAATTGGTGAATTGTCTTCACTTTTGAGCATTTTATTTAAACAGCAAAAATTAGTATAATTTTAACAAATTTATAATAAATATTACATCATTTTTAATTGAAAGTCATAATTAAATATTCTTGAACTTATCGCACATACTAAAAGGTTTGTAACATTTACTTAAATAACTGCAAAAATCTGTAATCTCCGTATAACGAAATTTTCTCTATAGCGAATTTTTCAACTGGAACCAAGCGATTTCGTTATAGGGAGATTCCACTGTAATTTTAAAAATTAACAACTATGATTTATTTCAATGCCCCATAAGTTTTATAATTAAGACGAACGCGAGATTGGGCCATAGTCACGATTTGACTAGTCAATTGGACAGTTGCTACTTTTCATTGCCCGACACATGTCTAAAAGATATATCTGGTCTTTACTCAAATATTTTGTATTCACCTCTGGGGAGGAGGATTAGGAGCCATTTTTTTTTTTTAACTAACTACTATACTAATATTTTTCCTCATCAAATATAATTTCAGAGAATATAGCAACTATATTACTCATACTGAAGTTCTTTTATTTTGTTTCCTTCAGCTAAAACAAAAGCAAATAATCAAATTTCTTGCTCAGGATGTTTAAGAATATACAAGTATATAAAAAATTTCATATATCTAAACTTCATATTCAGGTTATCTGAATATGTACAATTACAGTTAGGCCATACTTAGAAGTGAAGAATACTAAGAGGGGAGGGAGATTATTGGTGAATTATATCATTTTGGTATTAATTTTTTAAAGGCAAAACATGTTGAATATTTCTAAATAACAATATTACATTTTTATTCCATTCAATAATAGTTTGAATCTTTTAAAAGCAACATATTTAAATTTATAAATTTAATATATTTTCTATTAAAAATTAATTTCCTATCCTGAAAAATCAACCCATAATGACTTACGAAAGCTTTATTTCTATTAAACTTTAGAAGTACAGAATGGACGAAGAATAAAATGATTTCATTTCTATTACACAAAGAAAGTAAAGTCATTACAACTTGTAGTACATATCTCACCAAATATAGGAAAGACCGGGGCACAACGGACCATCTACTATTTATTTTATTTCTCTTTTTGAATATTTCATATTTTGGTACATAGATGGAAGGCCTGCAGTGATGGAAAAAATTTTAAACCATGTGCGTAAGTGTCAATTTAGCCATTTTATTTTTAATTGGTGATTTGTGGTAGGTGAAAGTAAAATTTTCGCATGTCCAATTTTCTTGATTAAAGAATTGTGATTTGGATAATACAATCAAAAGGCCAGATAATCTATATTAATATATTTAATGTAGCTAAAATAATTGAATGTAAAATTTCTTTTTCTTCTATTTATTTTTGTCAATCTACCACATGGGGAACAATGGACCACCAGAAATAGGGATACAATGGACCATGTCTATTGCACCCCAGTTCTGTATTCCATATGCTTTTAAAAGCTATAAATCATATACGAACTGCCATATTATTTAATTTTTAGTGAGTAAATGAACAATTAAATCATGTAGTCTACATTTTTTAAGTGCATTCTCCATATATATTAAGTTACAAATTTCAAACTTAACCCAAATTAGACAACTAAGAATAGTAAACAAAGATTTTAAGCTATTTATTTCTTTATTTCCGATTTTTAAAATTAATACACCTATTAGATTGTATTATAAATATTATACAAAATTTAAGTGTTAAATGAGGTAGAATGAATTAAAAAAGAGGTAGTATTGCCACTAAAGAACATTTCCATAAGTGATGTAAAGTAGATATAAAAAATTTAAATTATTATTTTATCACTAATATATTAATTTAGCATAATTCTTTTATTACAAAGGATATGTTTAATAGAAAATTATTTGTATATGTCTGATGAGAAAAAAAAAATGAATGAAAATGCACACATAGCTAAATGTCGAACCAAGTTTCACAGAAATTTGAAAATCAATAGGAATATCTGAAAATAATTTTACTTACACTATTTACTCCTTGTAAATATAATGTTCAAAACATGTAGCAACCATATTATTCACATTGCAGATCTATTCCTCTTTTTCCCCTTGGGCTAGAACAAAAGCAAATAATAAAATTGCTTCTTCAGGATTGAGAACATATTAGTACAAGAAATTTATAAATCTATTAAGTATCTAAACATGATATTCAGGTTATCTGAATATGCACAATAACATTTAAAAGCCTTACTTAAAAGCAAAGAAAACCAAGAGAGGAGAGAGAATATCAGTTATTCTAAAAAAATGCTGTCAATCTTGCTCCCAAGCAAAGTAATTAATAATTTTTCTTCGATCTTTTAAGCATAAAGGAGAGAGGAAATGTGTTATATCATTTTCAAAATTATTTTTTAATGCAAAACATATTGAATATTTTTTAGTAACAATATAAATTTATCGAATTCAACACTCTATCCCAAAAAATAAACCTATCCATCACTTATGAATGCTTTATTTCTGTTAAACTTTAGAGACAGAAAGTAGAGAGAATAAAAAGATTTCTATCTCAAGAAAGTAAACACAACACAACTGGAATGATTTGTATTTATAGTCGAGAAACTATATCTTTTTAATTTGTTGTTCACATTCTAAATTTTCATTTGAAACTGCAAAAGTAGGTAAAACACATTTAAGGCCTTTTTTAATGTCCATACTTAGGTACTTTGTGTTAATATGCCAAATGTCAACATATTTAGCACATATTCAACAAGTTTTTAATATTTCTGTTGCCACTTTTACATGACAACAGAACAAAATTTCTCGTTAATTTGAAACTAATAAAGTATGAACATAATCAGGATATTATTTAGACTGACAAATTTTCAATAAAATATATGTGTAGCATGTTTCTAATGCTTTACATATAAGGCAGATAGGGAAAAATTTCATAAAATACAATAAGCATTTCAGTTTCTTTCTCCCGTATCTTTGATTTCACATTGGAGCAGAGAAATAATGAAAGAAAATTTTGTAATTACTTTGAAAGTCAGTAAAATTTTTTCATAAAAATTCATCATTATCTTTCTCGAAATAAATATATGAATCGTCAAATTAATTAATTTCAGGAAATAGAGCTACAACATGAGCTTTAGATTGTGGAACTTTTTAAAAATCCATATGGACAAATATTGTTCACTCTTTAGAACTTAAAATTAGGATTTTTTCATTAAAATTTATATAGAGAAGGAACAAGTATAAATTTCTATATATAAATAATACATTTAATATAATGTTGCATAAGAGTCATAATACACATATTTAACATACACGGTAGGAATGGGGGTGTTATAACTGCACATTATTTTTTTATTATACCAGTGAGAAAAAAAAAATTTAAAACTAGAATGTGGTAATCTGTATTGATTGTTCATTTTTTCCCCCTGTCTTCAATACAAAATCCCAAATGGCAATGTGACATACAGAGATAAGAAAAGTCTTAAAAACAACAAAAATGTTGTATTTAAAACTTTTTATAATACAAATTTATCAGAAGTATGTATGCACTTAAACACTGGATCAAATCAAACATTGAACTACCTTGTAGATCTCTTTAATTAATTGCTGTTCTATATTATAATATTTTAGAGAAAATTTTATAGAAAGGTTCCCAGTTAAAATATATATGATAACGATAGAGAAATGTTACTCATACACAACTCTCGACTATAAATGCTAATGAAATGAAGTCACCTACATTTAACGTAATAAATTACCTGCTCCGTGAAATGAAGTTCAATTTAAAAGTCACTAAAATGCATTAACATGGAAAATATATGTTGTGTTATTACTCAATTTTCGAAGTATTTAAAGAAAATAAGTGAAATTCTATCTTCACTTGACTAGAAAATAAAACAATTTTATAGCTAATGTGTTGAAACAAAAAGATATTAAAAAAAGGGGGAAACCGTGAAAACACCTATTTGTAAAAGGTACTCTAAACAAACAAAAAAATCAAGAATAATTCAGTCAAAGGATATATATGTTAAATACAGGGCAGCTCGTGTACAAGGACTGCAGAACTACAGCATGTCCCAACTTTTTTCAGTGCGTAAAGCTCATCATTTATTTATTTGGTTTTGAATGTAATATCTAAACCCCTTAATCGAATCAATCTATCTAAATCCATCTTTTAAAGCTTTCTTCCTTTGGCAAAAAATCAGGAAAAACCAAAGTTAAGCCACTGAATTTTCCCTATCCACTGAGGATCAGAGAAGTTTTATCCCTTCTGAATTGCATCAGTCCCCATTTCCTTCTGCTTGAGCACACACATTTACAATGCAATTTCAATCTATCATTTTTCATAATGAGGAATTTAAGTAAGAAGGGAACTGAAAGAACCACAGCACCAGTCACCAGTGCTGGAAAACATTGTTTTAAACCTTTTTTTAAAATGCATCCCTGCCAACATTGGAAAGGTGTCTGTCTGTAGCAAAAGGTCAGTGAGAGTGGCAGACGAGCACGCACACTCACAGACAGGAACAGGCTTGTGTAAAAATTTTGAATTTATGTTTATGTATTTTAAGATATCATATATTTCTATTTTTTAAAAACATATCTTATCTGCATAAATAATACAAGAAATATATATATATACATCACTATTATTACAAGAATTAGAAATAATTATATAACATTTTTCAAAAACATGAAATTAAAAAAAAATCTGAAAAATTACTATATTATAAATCAAAAAATCTGTACACTTGAAAAGCATGTGTCGCACAAGATATTGATCAATACTTAATATTAATAAAAGAATGAAGAAATAATTTCTGAAATTTATTTACATTTTCCAAGATATCTTATGTTATAGTAAAGAATAGAATTAATAAATTTGCTAGGAATAATTTCTAACACCATCCAGATTTAACATCTAAGCATAAAAAATTTTAAAAAGTTAATGCCCTAAGATTAAAAAAATTAAACGATACTGGGAGAGAAAAAAAAAAGAGCAAATGCTATTCCAGGCGTAGTATGAAAATTGCATTTGATTTATAAAATGACTACGTGCAAGGGGAGAAAAAACTCGTTTCTGTAGAAGTTTTAATCCTATCCGTAGACTGCGGAGATTTTCGATAAAATCCATAGTAACTACGAAGAATCTTTAGCAGTTGGCATGTATGTAAATGCAGAAAAGTTTTTTGCGAGATGAAATTTGAAAATAAATAACTGAAGTGAAAAAATAATTAATAAAATAAATAATTATTGTAGATAAATTTGAAATATATTTTTTGAATTTAAAATTATTTTGTCAACAGATTTTATTTACAAATTTTATAAAGGTCTAAAAGCAAGTGCTTTCTGACCTTTATTAGAATTTAACCAACTATTAAATTGCAATATTGTTCGGTAGGATTCTATTTAAAGTTGTAATTATGAAACCCCTCCTTTTAACGGGGCGAATATGCACACAGCTTCAAAAAACAAAGCATTTTTTTAACAATGTAAAATAGAGAGGTTCTACTGCCACAAGTTGTTATCCACTCACATTGTCTGGAAGTTTGAAAAGAGGCATAGCGACCAAGGGGTATAAATTCCGCCTTCCATCACTCCTTGGAAGCAAAATAGGAATAAGACATTAATGTGTAATTGTAACTTTGTAATGTGAAATATGATGAAAAGGCAAAAAGATCATAGCATGCCCCAAGCACATGATCATAGAGGGTGAATCATCACTTGCCCATGTGATTATTGGGGAGAAAAAAGGCCATATTTTGCCCTCTGCCACTTACTCATCCTATACTACTGATTTTAAATGAATTTAATTCCTTAAAGAGAACAAGTAAGTGCAATCACATTGAAAAACATCCCAGCACACTTATAGATATAATACCATAAATTGATATATTTTTTTTCTTTCTCAGATTCATAGAATACAAAAAGAAAGTATTGTCAAAATGTTAGACCTCGAGATTTTGAGGAAACTGCATGTTTTAGAGCTCCTGGAATTGGCTTCTCTCTACCTAAAAAAATTGGAATTATGTCCGTTTGTATTTCAACTTGTTTATTCAAAAAAAAAAAAAAAAAAAACAGATAGAAGAATGAAATTTGGTACAAGGTCTTTAACACCAAAATTGTGATCCTGATTAAATTTGGATAAAATCCACCAAAGGCATTTTTATCTGTCTGTCCATGTGCATCTTTCTGAGCTTTGACAGTCATACGAATTAAGTAAAAAAACAAAACTGAATTACTTAAGAATTACCGTAACAAAACGAAATAAAACCAGATTGTGCTTTTTATTAATGCCGATAAATAATGTCTTTATTCTTACATATTTATTTATTTCAGTATACAATGAATGGTTGGTATCTACAAGTTGGAACACACGCCATTTCGTCGCTAATATGTTTACCTGAGGAATCAAGCGGATTAGTTCCATTGGCAACCCATCGGTCACTTACATCACGTCAAACGTTTCGTGTTTTTGAGTTGTTTATATACTACATGGATTATTATAAAACTCACAAACATTTACCAAATATTTAATTAAATAATAAAATATATTTTAATTATGATGATTTCAAATATTAAATATATGAAAAATAGAACTTTAATTTATTTAATGATTATATATTTCTCTGATTACATAATTGAAAGATTTTTTTTTCTTCTTTACATCATAATAAAAGTTGTTTGAATGGAATTTTTTATGTTGCTTGGTCAAATTTTGGAATTCATCATTTGGAATGCTGTCTTCACCTGCTTGATGGTTTCCTTGATGCACCGCATTGTGCATTTTGATATAATTAGAGCATTTCCTCCCAAGTGCAAGTATTAGAACTAAGTATCATAATTTTTTACTATTACTTGTTCTGCTGATACATTAGAGTAATTAAAAGAAACTGATTCCAAACATTCACTAAGCTAGCAAGACTACTTGGATCCCGCTTTGTTGAAAGCAAAGCTGCTGATGTTTTTTTTAAGTTAAAAAAATATGCACGATGCCCCTCCCCCCCTACTTTAGATGCCACACGCAGCGTGAGCACAATTCCTCCTGCTTCATTAAAATAATTAAAAGTAACAGATTCCTTACATTAAATGAGCTAGGATTGCTAGTATTTCTGTTGAAATTCTACATTTTAAACGGAAGATAGTGCAACAACAAACCTTAAACGCAATGGTTTCGAAAAATGATTAACTTTTAACTACGACTGATGCATGTTTGTTTATGCATTAGTATCCATCTTGCTTTGGTGACTTGGCACGCTGGCGCCGTTTCAATAAGAGTGTGTTCCAACTTATAGATTTCAACCCAATGAATTTTTTTTAATTTTCTATCACAAATGCCTAAATCCTTATAATGACAATAAGGTGCCAAAATGGTGGTGATTAAATCTTTATAATGAAAGTAAAGTGGTAGGTTTGTTGCCAAGAAAAAAACACCAAACTGTCTTCATCTTGGCAACAAAGAGTAGGGGATCCACTCTAAACTTTAGTTTTATCCATTAGAAAATCAAACATGGAATTTAAACGCAATATGGGTTAAGGATTTCACAACACCCATGTGCTTTCTAAGTGACAATTTCTAACCAACAAAACACTTATAGAAACAATAATTATCCGGTGCTTTTTAAATGCCAGATTTTAATAATTCAACACAACAAATAAACATGAAATAATTATTAAACAATACGAAAATATAAACTTACTCTTCATTAAAAAGAGAGCTTCGTTGGATACTCAATTGATTTACCTCATCGAGTTACAATAACCCTTTAATATCTCGATGATTTACCTCTGGCTTTAGCTTATGCTGTTGGAGCGCAACGGCTTTCTCAGTTATGTAAAATCAATTTTATTTTTTGGTTTTTGGAAAATATATTTTTTAATTGTGAAAGTTGAATAATACAATATTTTAATTTGAGTCTTAATATTTCAATATTCTATATTTTAAATTAGAATAAAAGCAGTTGAATTTCAAGAATGTATCCTGAAGAATATAACTTGTACTAAAAGTAAGACCTTCGATTCTTCTGAAATTGAAAACCGCGAGCTTAATTAACTTACCTGTAACTTTAACTCAACGAGGTTGTTTATAGTAAATTCTGGTTCATTTCAATTCAAAATTGTTATTTTATTCTATTTCGGACTAGGTAACTACTTTTGCTTTAATAAAAGAGAGATATTTATACATAAAGTTCTCTAATACTAAATTACTTACACATTTTCTTAAGAATTTATTGAGTAGGTTAAAAATCTAGTAAGGTAAATTCTAACCCTGTAATAGCATGATTTGGTCTTATCGTTAATACACCCTTTCATTATACCTTATAAAGCGTTGTATATACTTTGTGAATGAAATAATTAAGGGAAAGTGGGGAATAAAAGAAAAGCATAATTCTGAAGCATCTTGTTTCATGCCCATTTTCATTTTTTAATATGTCATTTGGTAAAACCAAAGTGTACGGTACATCCCTTGCCAAGATGACACTAAATCATGGAAAATTCGCCAAACGCCCGCAATGTTATCACATTTGCCATGTTACTGTCCGCCGTTGGATTACCACATTTAGCGATTTATTGCCAAAAAGTATTCAAGTTTGGCGCTGTTCCGTACACTTTGGTTGGGCATGTCATGGTATATTTAAAATAAATGAAATGACGATCAGCTGAGCTTGAATCTAGATATGTGGCAGGGCATAGTTTTTTTTTTTTTTGCAAAAGTATTTTATTGTTGCGCAGTGAGTATTTTATTGTTGCCCTTTGCCTGCGGCATCTCAAGTGAGTTCCGGGAAAATTTTTTAAACAAAGAAAAAACCATCAGTGGCTAAACTTTCAGCAAAGCGGAAAAATAGTAGCTTCGCTTTTTCATTGAATGTTAGGTATCTAGGTTTTTTACAAAAAATATGAAAAACGAGAATTTCAATTCCAAATAAAGTTTTACTCAAATTCGAAGAAATCGACCAATGAAATCATAGATAGGACATACTTGCCCAATAAAATCGCAAAATAAAAATATAATGATTCCTGCGCGAACAGGACATGCGTAGGAACATTCCTGCACAACCAATACAAATGTTCTGATGTCGCCAATCTGTCTTCTGCTTGGCGGCAAGGCATTGGCGAGCTAAAGTGGAGAGAAAGGGTTATGCACTATACACTTTACTTTAACCTTTTTGTTTTACAGTTGTATAATTGTGCATTAATAGCTTGTTCATATTCAAAAGGTGCTTTCTTGTTAACTACATGCCATTGAAAGTAGTTTTGTTTCATTTTGTTGACCAAGTAAAAAAAAAAAAACTATTGATAATAGAAAACGCAATATATAACATTGGTGAATATATAATTAGCATTTGAAACTTTGTAAAACTTGACTGACCTTTTCTAATAGCATGCAAATAATATGAAAGTAAGATTTAGAAATAGTATTTTAATGTGTTTTAATAATATACTAATGTTTTTCAGACTAAAGACTCTATCACAAAAATTGTCTGTATACATTGGTGATGAATAACGAAGTAGGGTATCATTGTCCTGCCCCCTGACAGCAGACAATGGGGTATCTGCTGTCTCAAAAAAGTTTCCATACAGTTGAAACATTTCTGCTTTTAGTTGTTTTAAAAGTTAAAAAAAATTCAGTTCATATGAATTTTAAAATCTTTTTGCATTATCTATAATAAAAAAGCAGGGTCATTCCATGTCAAATCAACACACTCTATAAACCTCACCATTTCGGATTTTCATGAAATTTGGCAGAGATGTACTATTGATATAGACTTGGGAAAATACCAAATTTCATCAGGATATGTGGACTCCTTTTTGAATTACAGCAATGTAAATTTTCAAAAATTTGCCCAAAAACAGCAAACGGAAATTTTTTGAATTGCTCTAGGAGCTCTCCTAATTGAGCTGGAGAGCTGGGACAGGTGTCATTTTACAGCATTTTGTATGCTCTTTCCA
Source organism: Araneus ventricosus (assembly GCA_013235015.1). Taxonomy (NCBI): domain Eukaryota; kingdom Metazoa; phylum Arthropoda; class Arachnida; order Araneae; family Araneidae; genus Araneus; species Araneus ventricosus. Next base: position 219,670 of record BGPR01001432.1, read on the forward strand.
ATGGTATACAACATACTATAGGTTAGTATACAAATTGTTTTGTCAAAATTTTAATTAAAATTTTAATTTTAAATTTTTTTAAAAGTACATATTTTAAAATTTTCAAATTAATTCCATGAATAGTTTGTATTGTTGTAAATCACCTGGCAAAATATTAATTTGGGATGACAATGGGTTAATAGTTAAAAAAAATTTTAAACTGAAGCTTGTTTTTCATTAATTCTCTGTATCGAGCTGAATAATACAAGAAAGCTAATATTTACACTAGCGTGAAAATAAATATGAATGCTAACCTGAAGAAAGAATACAGTAATGAGTCTAAAATAATTAAATCGTACATGTTTTTGTACTTTGGCAGAATACTTATTAGCTTTTATGATGAAAAGTTATTTTTACTTAATCAAATTCTTCATTTTTCAGCAAAACATAGCCGAGCCACCACTTTCCTTCATGGACAGTGGTGATGTAACCTGATATGTCTTCTAATTTCAGCTTATTTGGATATTTTGACACTTCTTTTTCCCAACCCTGCTAATCATATGAAAAGTATTTTACCAATAAGGTTGGTGTAGTTTTGAGAATGAATGCATGATATTGCTTGGTTCCTTAGATAGCCAATGCTTGATCAAAGTGACTGTTCAAGAACAATTCTGATTCAGCATATTCCTCTTGAGTTGAGTAGGCAAAATCTACCTTGGTAATATTTTCTACAGTCCACTCAAAAAGTTGTCGTGGGGTTTGAGTTTGATTTTTATATGGTCATTGTAAACTAGCATAAGGTGCCAGTCTCTTTATTGAATCCCCTATTCCTTCGCAAGATACTTTTCCATGTTCTGTGATAAAAAAAATAACACTCTCCTTTCACTTTAAAATCTTCCTCATGAAAGCAGAAGTTCAAAAAGTTTCTTATTTTTGTATTGGGTGGCAGAATCACTCGTCTGAAAAATAAAAAATCTTGTTTGGAAGTTTTTGAAATTTAGATGTCGGAAACGGTAGGAGTTTCTTTAAAGGTGTAAACAACAACTGTGTTGTGCTCTAGGCAGTCAGAAACAACTATGTAATTAACATGTTCAACTTCGTTTTCCTGTTTTAAATGTATTACAAAAGGATGGATTGTGACCTGTTGGCTTGTCCAGTGATACCTCTGTGCTTCATTTTGCTATGCTATAATTTTCAAAAAAATCACAGGTGACAGCAAACTCTTTGAGATATCCTTTTCTGTAATTAAAGGATGCTCCCTGTTGTTTGGCAATGAAGTTGTGCTGAACCAAAGAAGACAACTTGCTGCAGAATAAATCAATACATTTTTCTGAAGATTTTTCTAAGGTTTTTAGAAAGGAAAGGATCTCGAGGAAACTTGTCTTTGTCAAACTGAAACCCACTGGTGGAACTTGTTCAATCAAATTTACAGTAAAGGATTCTTTCAAAATTGTATACCTATCTCAGTTTCACTTGGACAGTAAACACAGTTCCCCATATGTTGCAATCAGTTGTTGATGAGTTAGAAAGTTACTTTTGGTAGGCATTGCTTGTAATTTTTTATGTTGCCATTTGTTACAGTATTCATTTTAGCAACTTCACTTTGACCAGCTAACACACAATGTTTCGGTCTTAACTCAGCAAATTTAGAGAAACCTATTTTTATGCAAGGAAACTTGTCTTTGAAATGTTTGTAAGATTCTTTAAAGTATGAAAAACACCTAACATAATGAATGAAATTCTTAAGAAATTAAGATTGAACAAAGAAGGAGCAGTTTAAAGAAGCCACCAGATGAACTTTTCTTCCTTGTGCTGTCCAGAAAACTGCTCCTTCCTTGTTCAATCTTAATTTCTTAAGAATTTCATTCATTATGTTAGGTGTTTTTTTTTGTATTTTCATTGTTATCTTGGTTGCTTGCAGCATTAGCACGCTCCATATGCTTTGTTTATATCTTATTTTAATTTTATTTGTATTGATTTGTGTTTTTACCTTTAATGTCATTTTTTTATCTGTTTATTGTTAAAGTATGAGCTAATAAGTATTGTGCCAAGTACAAATATGTTCGATTTAATTATTTTAGACTAATTACTGTGTTCTTCCTTCAGGTTAGCTTTCATATTTATTTTCACGGAAGTGTAAATATTAGCCTTCTTGTATTATTCAGCTCAATACAAGGAATTAATGAAAAACAAGCTTCAGTTTAAAAATTTTTTAACTATTAACCCATTGTCATCCCAAATTAATATTTTGCCAGGTGATTTACAACAATACAAACTATTCATTGAATTAATTTGAAAATTTTAAAATATGTACTTTTAAAAAAATTTAAAATTAAAATTTTAATTAAAATTTTGACAAAAAAATTTGTATACTAACCTATAGTATGTTGTATACAATTGGAAAGAGCATGCAAAATGCTGTAAAATGACACCTGCCCCATCTCTCCAACTCAATTAGGAGAGCTCCTAGAGCAATTCAAAAAATTTCTGTTGGCGGTTTTTGGGCAAATTTTTGAAAATTTACATTGCTGTAATTCAAAAAGGAGTCCATATATCTTGATCAAATTTGGCATTTTTCCAAGTCTATATCAATAGTACATCTCTGTCAAATTTCATGAAAATCTGAGATGGTCAGGTAAATTTTGTTCAAAAACTGTGTTGATTTGACATGGAATGACCCAGCAGAAAATACATGTATCTGTCGTTCACAAGAACTCCTCCTAAACGGTGTACGGTAGCAACATGAAATTTGCAAACAACATTCTAGAGCACATTTCTAGGTCAACGGTGCTATTTTCAACTTTCAGAGTTAATTAAATCTTAAGATATTTAATTAAATAAAGAAAAATAGCCACTTTTAAGCTTAATGCTCAGACGTTTTCTGCCAATAACTTCTTATATATTTATTAGACAACAATTATTTTTAAGCCATTTTAAAGAGCAGAAAATTATCTTTTTAATGATATTAATTTCATTGCTATGAAGTATTTTCTCTGATTGTTATTAAGGTTTAAAAATATATATTTAACGCAATTTCTAACCATACTTTCTATTCTTATAGAAATAAATTAAAGCCAATTTACTGTTTTGCGTGCAGGCTTTTTGTCAGTGTTAAAGTTAATATAAGAAAATATTGCTTTCTTTGAGCATAAACAACAAAGGAAACTTTTCAGTTCCGGTTTCCTGTTGCCGTAGCATTTACAGCTTTTAATACGGTTACACAGTGATCCAATGATGTTAGTGAATTATTCTCTCGGTGTTTTGTTTAATTTTCACAAACTTTTAACTGATCCTAATGAGTGGGTGCTAAGCCCTCAAGATATTTAGTCCGGTTCCTATCGTAGGAAGAGGAAAAAAGGAGGGGGGAAAAAATATTCTAACACCTATCTGTCGCGAGAATTCCAGAGATTTCAATTTAAATGTTATGCATACTTTTCCTTAATCTAATAAACATTTCAAATTTATTTCATACACAATTTGTAACAATGCTTTCTGTTATTGTAATTAAATTCAAACCATTGATCATTTCATCGAATCATTCCTTCCAGTATTTTTTACCATATTGAAAGTTATGATAAAAATATTTTCTTTGAATGTTAACAGAAAGGCAGAAATTTTATTTAGTTTTTTATTTCATAGCATATACCTCTTTCAATATGTTTGCACCACAACCACAATTATGTTAATTACTCTCTTTCCGTTATGCTTCATTTAATTTTACAAATTTTTTAATGATCATAATGACTGTGTAAAATTCTTCAAGATTATTGAGCCCGCTTCCTACCGGAGAGAGAGGGCCTAAGGAGAAAAAGAAAGAACACTATGAGTTTATTACGGTCAGTGGTAAAAACACCATAGAGAAGGAATTGCAGTCCGGATAATGACAAAAAATACAAGATATGAAAGAGTTTCTTTTGTTGCCGTAGCAGTCATGGGGAGGGGAAAATTGGGAACGAATGCCTATGAGATTCTTACCAAGTGGTTCAAACTAAGGGAGTAAAAGAAGAAGGTTGTTTCACACACTGCTGGTCCAAAGGGACAGTTGATTATCGAAAATCAACGAAAGATGCTTCTGTGAAAAACATTTTTATTAAATTGAAAGTGTTATAAGTACTTGGACTTGAAAATATTTTATCCCGAGCAACGCCGGGCATATCAGCTAGTAATTACTATATTTTTGTAATTTAATATTTTACGTCACTTGCAATAAAAATATAGAGTACTTATAGCATTTAATCTGTTTATGCATGTTAAATCAAAATATCTGGGTTGCTTCAGGCAGCATTTGACTCTTCCAGTACTGTTATTTATGAGAGCTTTATCTATTAAACTTCTCTTGCTGAAACTATAAAACAGAAAACATTTTACACAATGTGAAGTTCATATTATTATATGTTTAGACCATTATTATATTTAATTTTACAATAACATACAAATCCATATCTATGAAAATGATTTCCTACATCGTTCGTTGCTTGGTAATTCCTTTAAATTAATGAATATTAAAAGGGAAGAGCTGAAGCTTTGTAATGGATGTTATTTACTCTTATGACTTCACTTCTGTTATAAATTTCATGAATAAATTTATTAAAAAAAATTTATTGTGTTCAGTTTTTCTTTATTGAAAGCATGGTAAACATGGAGTTTAGGGTGCATACTATTTTCTCGCCAATTTTCTTTGGCGCAATTTTATTTGCCGTAGCCAAACACAATTTAGGATGCACAGTGAGTTTTTTATACGTCTCCTTCGAATTCGATGCCGACTGCATCTCAAAATGAGGGATTGAGCATGCAATGCCTTTAGCATTGGAAATGTGTACCGGGCAAAATTTTTTCACTTAAAAAAACATCAGCGGCTTTGCTTTCAGCAGAGCGCGCCCCTCATAGCTTTGCTTTTTCATTGAGAAATGAAACACACAGGGAAAGCATGAACGCAAGAAAAACCCGATTTCCGAAGACGATAAAACGTAGCAAGGGAAACATTATTTTTAGGAAAAACATTCCTTGTTCAATATTTAGAAGCCATAATCAACAACACGGAGAAAGAGAATCAGCAAATTCGATGAACGAAAATCTTAAGAAGAGAAGAGACGGTTATTCAAAAAAATCATTTGGTAAATAATCAAGAATTCCAAAGTATTATTCAAATTCATACGCCGACCAATCAAACCTAAGAGAGCAGACAGTGGACCAATGGAAATTAAGCGAAATAAAGGGCATTCGCCGTAGACCGGTAAACAAATCACTGTCGGTGCATACGCAAACGACGCCGAAAAAATGTTCAATTCGCATCCAAAACAAATGTTCTGGCACTCTCTCTCTTGGCGACAAACAATCGGCGAGCTTAAGAGAAACGAAGTGAGTATGCACCCTAAACTCCACGTTAACCGAAAGCATTTCAATTACGTAACTATGGAACAGCATTAAAAGCTGTAATGCTGGTGGAGCAGTTTTTTGATATTCCTTCTATTTCTCATATTTTCAATCAATTTACAGCATGTATTAAATACAATCTGCATTATGAAATTTTTGTAATTGTATATTTATAGATTTTCTCCTATATAATGATAAAAAGTAGATTTTTGTTATGTCACATTTTGTTAAAATATAGTGTAGAAAATATTTTTTTCTTACCTTTCATTAGTAAATGAATACTCTTAACTAGAAAATAATATATTTATAAAATCGAACATTGTAAAGTCGTTGTCAGTGATTTTGGGTTTGATATGAAAAGAAATTGATGGTTTGTCAAAGATTACCTTAATTGAATTTAAGATTTTTTTCCCCTCCACCAAAATAAAGGTATGCTACAAATGTAAGCTTAATACAAACTTGTTTTCTGATATGTATTGAATAAAAAAAAAGTCAACTGTAACTTTTATTTTAAATCTTTTATATGATAGGGCAATAGTGGTATTGTTTAATGAGTACAATTTTTATTTTGAAAAATGATGGTGTAGAGCAGAGGTTCCCAACCTGTGGTACACGTACCCTTGGGGGTACATGAAAGTGATCTTGGTAATAGCAGTAAATTAAAGTATAAAGGATTAAAATAAAACTATTATTTTGTTTTCCCAGGTGCAAGAGAAAGTTGTTGCATGTCCGAAAGTCTATTTCCAAATTAATTAAAAGAAAGTAGTAGATTATGATGTATTAATTGATTGTCACTATTGTCAATCATATTGCACGCTTATGCATGAATAATCCAAGAATTAGAAAAAGCTGTAGCTTTACAAGGCGCTACTGTTTTTTCTTTACCCCCCCTTTTTTTTTCGTTCAATCTAGAAAAATCCCAAATCCTCTGAAAGCTTCTTGCTTGGACTTTTTTATTTAAAACATAATAAAAGCTGGCATTAATAATAGATTATCAAGATGAGTAATTGTTAACTTTCATCATAAGTTAATGCGAAATTATTTTGGTGCTGTTTTTCTTCAGTTTAGTTTTACTGTAATGAATAATGGAATAAAATGTAAAAAAAATAAATCCTGAAAATTTTATTCAGTTAATTTGAGTCGTTTCACTCGTATGCTAACTAAGTCTGAACAAAATTATTATTTTTATATTTCTGAAAAGGCATGGTTTGGGTGAGAACAGTAGGGCTACTCAAAAATAAAAAGACTTGTCAAGTAGCACGGAGGTAAAAGAAGTTTGGGGTGTATGACAGCAGGGAGTATACAAAAATAAATTGATTAACCAAGGAGTACATGAGAGAAAAAAGATTGGGATTCCCTGGTGTAGTGCATCAAAGTGTCACACCTTATCATCAACCTTTAGAGTATTTGAATGTCCGGAAAGCATTTATAGCTGGTAAGAAAATATTAAATATGTTGTATCATATCATGTAGGGGCCGTCATGGTACAATGGGCCATTTTTTTAAATTTTGCTCTTGAAGAACTGAATTTTGTGTTTGAAAAAATGCATACATGTTATTTATATATTAATGTTTATATTATATTCACTCTAAATCTATAATTATGTATACTTTTTAATATAAATTTTTTAAGTAATAAGTGAGACAGTGGACCATTGTACCTTGGGTACAATGATCCACAGCATGAGGTACTATGGACCACCAGTAAAATTTTGAAAATATATTAATGTAGTACATTTTTTAATAGCACAAAACATAGAATGCATCATATTTGTTTATTCATGGTTTCAGTTCATACATTTAATGTGAGATTAATGATTATGAAACTTTTCAAATTACACACTAAAAGATTTTTGTGTCACTGCAAGTCTCCAGTAAGTTCTGTAAAACTCATTACAATTTCTTGAACACTTACTAGAGAATCATCTACAATATATTGAGAAAATTGAATATGTTTTGGTTGGGTTTTTACCACATAAATCTTGCAAGAAAGTATTCCTCATCATTTTTTTCTTATGTTTCTTAACTGATAAAATGGACCAATGTCTTTTTTTCATCAGTAATTTGACTAAAATGTAATTGACAACTTTTATTTCCCTTCTAAAATTAGCATCATACTGTAAAATGATTCTGTAATCATGGTGGTATTCTGTATCACTATAAACAGAAATTAAAGCTAACACTGAAAACTTAAGTTATATAACATTTGTAGAAGTAGGCTAAATTAATATATTAATGATAAAATAATTTAAATTTTTATGTCTACTTTACATTATTTGTGGAAATGTTCTTCTGTGACAATACTACCACTTTTTAAAATAATTTTATCTTATTTAACACTTAAATTTTGTGTCATATCCATGGATATAAAATAAATAGGTGCATTACTTTTTAATAAAAAAATCTCAAATAAAGAGATAAATAACTCAAAATATTTGTTTACTATTCTTAGGTATGTAATTTGGGTAAATTTTGAAATTTGTTATTTCAATTAACGGAGAATGCCCTTAAAAATATATACTACATGATTCAGTGGTTAATTTATACACTAAAAGTAAGATTATATGCTAATTTGTATAATTTTAACTTAAAAAACCATATGGAATGAAGAACTCTGGTATAATATACCATGTCCATTGTACCCCAGGTGAAAGTTTGACAAAAATAGATAAAAAAAAATAAGATATTTTATATTCAATTATTTTAACTACATTAAATATAATAATTTATATTATCTGGCCTTTTTATTCTGTTATCCAAATCAAAATTCTTTAATCATGAAAACAGGAAGTGCTTCAATGAAAATTTTACTCTTATTTGTTACAAATCACCAATCAAGACTAAGATGGCTGAATCGACAATTAGGCACATGGTTTTAGATTTTTTTCAGCACAAATGGAAGCTGCAGGCCTTCCATTTTTGAGTCAAAATATGCAACATTCAAAAAGAGAAAATAAATAGTAGTTGCTCCATTATGCCCCAGTCTTCCTTATATTTTTTGAGATAGGTACTACAAGTTGTAATGTTTTTACTTTCTTTGCGTATAGGATGGAAATCATTTTCTTCTTTTTACATTCTGTACTTCTAAAATTTACTGAAACTAGAGCTTTCATATGTAATTATGGGTTAATTTTCTTAAGATAGAAAATTAGATTTTGACAGAAAATATATTAAATTTATAAATTAACTGTTGTTTTTATAAGACATCAAACTGTTATTAAATGGAATAAAAATGTGTTGCGATTGAGAAATATTCAATTTGTTTTGCCTTTAAAAAAATAATTTCAAAATGATATAACTCATTCCATCTCTGGTTTATATTTAAAAGATAGAAGAAATTTTTTTGGTTACTTTGCTAGAAAACAATATTGACAATATTTTTTGGAATTTTACTGATATTCTACCTCCCTTCTAAGCATTCACCTTTAAGTAAATACAAAAATCACCTAAGAAAATGAAAATTCTTTAGAAATTAAGATTGAATAATGAATAAGTTTAAAGAATCCAGCTTGGTTGTATTTTATTTTAATTTGATTCTTAATGATTTATATTTAATAAAAATATTTTATTTGCTCTTTTAAGTAAGGTGTAATTGTTATTGTACATATTCAGATAACCTGAGTATCAGGTTTAGATGCATAATACATGAAAAAAAATTTTATACTTATTATATTACTTAAGAACCTGAGGAAGCAATTTTATTATTTGCTTTTGTTTTAGCCAAAGGAAACAAAAGAACTACAATATGAGTAATATAGTTGCTACGTTCTGAGAGATTATATTTGACGAGGAAAAAATATTGTAAGTAAAATTATTTTTAGATATTTCTATTTATTTTCAAATTTCTGTTGAAACTTGGTTTGATATTATGTTAAGTGTGCTTTTCTATTCATTGTCTTTTCTCATCAGACATACATGCTATTAATGTCAATAATTTTCTATAAGAATTAGAATGATAACTATGTGAATTATGTGCTACTGCTATATTACTTCTTGAATTATGTGCATTGCAGATCTACAGGTTTTTTTTTTATATGTCATGATTATATATTTTCAGTTTTAAGAAGCTAGCTAGTGAAAAGAACAGTGGCTCCCAAAATTGCTGTTAATTAATTTTTTAAGTAGCATTTTGTTAATTAAAAAATAAATGCACAAAATAAGTTATGAAAAAGAGTATAATAAGTTTGGTATATTGTATATAAAAATAAGTTTTGGAAATATTATATTTATCTAAAATCGCATTATGAATGCTGCTGCAATTGGATGTTCAAAAAAATATTTTGAGTATACCCACGTTATTGTTTTTATCCAAGGAGTATTTTTAAAATAAATTTATCTTTTTATATCTTTTGTTTAATAATTATCTGGAAGTTTTCTGTTTATCTTCATTATTTCAACTACTAGCAAGATGGATTAATGCACACTTTTATGAAATTTTTATAGGTCTTACTAATTTAATGCAAATAGCAATAATTGTTTGCAGTTCCATTCTAAATCAGAAATTTAGTAAATTTGACAATTTTTTTATCTATTTTATTTAAATAGACATTGGACATTTTTTTTCCTATGAAAGACTACATAAAATAAATGTAATGCAAAAATTTGCAACACCTTTAATTAGAATGATCAAGATGTTTATATTTATTTTAATTAGTGCAAACATGTGAAGCATTTTGTCCATGATTCTATCATTAAGGGCTATCTTCCCACTTCTGATGTTGCCATAATATTTCCCTATAAAGTTCAAAGAAATATAGGAGGCTTAGCATCCAAGAAAAGTTAGGCTCTAAAATGCAGTCACTTTTCACTCAAACTTGACTCTATTAATTATTCCCCATCTTTATTTTATAATTATGACCTTCCAACAAAGATCTAGAATTATTTGTCATAAATTTTAAGAACAATTTTTGGGATAATCTTTAAACTCATTCTTAGAGCTCAAAAATTAAATGGAAGGGGAGGTTCTCTTTGTATTCTGTCCTCGCTCCCCCTTTGTAGTATCCTTTCCAAAATTTTTATGACTCATTTTAATCCAGTCCATTTTATCTTTTTTTTTTTTTTTAGTGGTTTCTATCTTTTTTTTTGGGGTTGGGGGATAGTTTAATGCTCAACTTTATTTCATCATTCTTTGTTCCTTTTGATCCTAAATTTTTTAATCAAATAAATAGAAAATAAGCCTAAACTATGCTAAAGAAAGCTGTTGTGCTAAAAACATGTTCAATAATTAAGCATTGTGAACGAAAACATAACACTGTCTTTTTACTAAAAAAAATTGTGATAAAATTTTATTTAAGATTAGCCTAAAAGAATGCAAAGCACAAACTATTTGCAGAAAAATATCTACATAAAAAATCCATCTTGTGGTATCCTGCTTTTACCATTTTCATGTTTCTTATATTCTACTTTTACCACATGACATTAAAAATACTAATAACAACTCCGAAAGAAATTTTGGTCTTTATTTTAAAAGGATAATTTACATGAGTTTAATAATTTTGAAATCTGCAACAGTTGGTCGAATTTTTCTTCTATTAATTTTAAAAACAAATTTTTACCTAACATTGTAGTTTTGTGAATTATAAAATATATATCATCAAATATATTTTTGAGATTACTTTTATATCCTACTTTCAGTAAAGTTTGAGATACATATATGCAAATCAAATATATGTTTATATAATATTCGAACTATTACCGTTTCAAACATAATTTTGTTTAAAGAGTCATAAGTGAAGATAGTGGCTTCGCAAAGGGTAACTGATGACCGAGTCTTAATAAGTCATTTTGCTCCCTTTCCTGTCATTACAATGCACTCTTACATAAAATGACATGAAAAAGTTTACTATATATTATAAGGTTTAATTAGAATTGTAGCACATAATTTGTACCACAGACTTGGAAGCATTGAATGAGGATTTTGTGTACCTTCTCTTTCGCTAGTTCCAGCTCATAGATTTCCTCTAGCCGTAAATCCAATTAGGCACAAAATCATATCAGCAAAATTTTCCAAAATAATTCATTTTTCTTAGTCTTGTTCTACTAAAAACTATGTTAAAATTTTCTGCTTTATTTTTGTTAGGGTATGTAATTTCTTCCTTAGGGAAGTTGATAATTACAAGGATTTTTTCACCAACCAGATGAGAATATATTTGCTAATCACATTCATGTAATGTAACATAAAATAGGGTAATAATTCTTTAATAACTTTACCTTGAAATATTTATAATAGTTATTTTTAATATGTTTAATTTCATTATGTAATTAGTATAGTATATTTTATTATATGTTTATTATTTGTATTTGTAACAGAGCATAATAAGTCTTGTGCCCATTGATGAAATAATCATAATTTTGCATTAAAAATTAGACAAAATATTCGAAATGTTTCAGTTAAGAAAATATCCAAATATGTGTCATTTTTATTTATGAAGAATATTCAAAGAATTACTTTTTAACTATAAGAAAAGTTTTAATATTTTTCAATAGGAAAAAAAAAAATGCGACAAGAAAAAAATTTCAATATAGAAAGTTTTCTCTGTGTATAATACTTTGAAATGTGGAATCGCAAAATTCTGGTTCAAGTTGTTTTTTGAAGGTGTATGAAATATTTCCAACTGCAGTAGAGCTTTAAGTGGTCATTATTCCAATGGCAAAGTCAAGGGCTAACTGATTAATTGCGTACATAAAAAAATATAGTTGAACCCCGGGAATCCAAAATTTCGGATAATCTGAACATCTGTTTTTAATTTTCTGAAAAATGTTAGTGAAAAATAAAGAAAAAAATAACAGTTATGTATCAGAAGCAAAGCTATTGTTTTTTCTTAACTTTTCTTTCTTTAAAATAAATATCGCACCTTTATTAGCAGAATTAAACTCAGATATATTCTTTTTACTCTAAACTTGTTTACCACTCTACCATGTGAATCACGGGTACTCTTTCCGTTCGTCTTCACAGAACACCCAGAGTCGATACTCTGCTGCATTTGGTATATCATGAGTATTTTACCGAACTAAGGTCAACCCCAATTAGTTCAGATTTCTAGGGTTCTACTGGAAATAAATAATGTTCATCTATTTTTCAAATTTTGGCGGTAAATTGCCAATATATGAATAAAGGCCGTTACATATAAAAGTGTCATTGGAAACGTAACTGCATAAAGCGTCGGAAGTCAAGACAGTGGCGTCGCGGAGGTAAGTGGCACCCGGGGAATATGATTTTTTTTTCTTTACCCCAACCATCATCAGTGACTTCACAGATGAAAATGTTGCAATGGGAGTGGTATTATTTTTTAGACAGATCATTATTTTTTGATGGCATAAACGCAGTAATGCTTTGACATCATGGCGCCTCAAAAAACTGGCTCCTGGGGCATCTACATCCCCTTACTCCCAAGTGGTTACGCCACTGAGTCAAGAAGACAGTACACCGTTTTTGTATTTTTTTAATAAATAATCATTTACCAACGAAATTGCTTTTTTATATTTTGAGTTTAATAAAATTTCGTTTTCTTCACCAGGTTACTTCTAAGATCTCCGGATGCAACAGAAAGAAGGTATTTCTTCAAAGAAAGCAAAACACTGTGTTTAGATAATTCTCGTTTATCAACTTCAGCTCATTTTCTTAAAGAAAAACATCAGTGCAGAATATACAGGATGGCGATGTATATCAAGACGAATGAAGCACCTTTGTTTAGTGCTCTGTGTTGTGTGGAAACAGTTGATACTGATAAAAATGTCGGAGATGTAAATAACAAGAATAAGAATTATTTCGCATATGATATCTGTGGTCAGAAATTTTTTCAGAAACAGCTTTTTAAAAAACATTTTCATAGCCATACGAAAGAAAAGCCGTTTCCTTGTGATGTATGTGGTAAAAAATATTTTAGGAAAGCTCATTTAAATGTGCATTTTCGAATGCATACAAAAGAAAATCCCTATTCTTGTGATATATGTGGAAAAGGATTTTCTCACAGAGGCAATTTAGCTACACATTATCGAATTCATACAAATGAGAAGTCCTCTTCTTGTAATGTATGTGGTAAAAAATTTTCTCTGAAGAGTCGTCTAATTGAGCATTTTCAGACGCATACAAATGAAAAGCCCTTTTCTTGTGATGTATGCAATAAACATTTTTCTCATAAGAGTCATTTAAATAGACATCTTCGAACTCATACAAAAGAAAAGCCCTTTTCTTGTGTTGTATGCAATAAAGAATTTTCTCATAAGAGTTATTTAAATAGACATCTTCGAACTCATACAAAAGAAAAGCCCTTTTCTTGTGATGTATGCAATAAGAATTTTTCTGATAAAGGTAATTTAAATGTGCATCTTCTAATGCATACAAATGAGAAACCCTATTCTTGTGATTTATGTTCTAAAAAATTTTCTCTGAAGAGTCGTCTAATTGAGCATTTTCGAATTCATACAAATGAAAAGCCCTTTTCTTGTGATGTATGCAATAAGAATTTTTCTCGTAAGAGTCATTTAAATGAGCATTTTCGAACTCATACAAATGAAAAGCCCTTTTCTTGTGATGTATGCAATAAAGATTTTTCTCATAACAGTGGTTTAAATAGACATCTTCGAACTCATACAAAAGAAAGGGCCTTTTCTTGTGATGTATGCAATAAGAGTTTTTCTCTTAAGAGTAATTTAAATGTACATTTTCGAACTCATACAAATGAAAAGCTCTTTTCTTGTGAAGTTTGCAATAAAGATTTTTCTCAGAAGGGTAATTTAAATGAGCATTTTCGAACTCATACAAATGTAAAGCCCTTTTCTTGTGATGTTTGCAATAAAGATTTTTCTCGGAAAGGATATTTACAAGTACATTTTCGAACTCATACAAATGAAAATTCCTTTTCTTGTGATGTATGTGGTAAAATTTATTCATATAAACATAATTTTAAAAAACATTATAGAATCCATATGGTCAGTGAATCCTATTCTTCTGATTGTGTGTAGTAAAGAATTTTCTCGTAAAATTGATTTGTTCATATAAATTTAAAACTGTTTGGTTTATATCTGTGTTGAAAAATGTTTTTGGGAAGTAATTTGTCTGTGTTTTATATTGAATTCATATAAATAAAAATAATCCCATTCTTATGGTTTGTGTAATAAAGAGTTTTCTCAATTACTTTTTTTTAACTAAGATTTCTCTTCTCACACAAATGAATTTATTTCATCCAGGAATGTGTGTTGAAAAGATTTTTCTCTTGAAGGTCATTTAATTCAGTACATCGTGATATAAAAATATTATTCTTGTGAAGTTTGCAGATTCAGATTTTCTCAGAAATTTCAATGCACGTTTTTCAAATCTTACAATTGAAATGTTCATTCTTGTATTGTATTCTCCCAACATGTTTTTAAGCTCACTAATTAATCGTTTGAGGACGGCCGCACGGAAAACGTGGCGCACTTTTTCTAGTTAAGCCTAATTTCGCTAAAGCTAGTGTCACGCCGACGTGACAGTTGGACTAAAATCTAGGGCCAGCACAGAAATTTTGCACATAGGGGAAAATATAGAGATTTTCTAATGTTTGGGAAAAACCTTAGATTTTTCTGTCCACTTCACATCAGCATATGATTCCTGCGCTGTGTTGTTTTAATTTATAGGCCGTTTTTGGAGCTAAAAATTTCCCAACCTCGATTTATTAATGAATAGTTGGGATTAAATATGTGGTTGTGATTGATTTTATAGTCGGGTTATTAAACTGAACGTAGTGTCATATTTTAATCCGATTTCATATGAAATTTATAACATTTTTAAGGAATGTGTGTTCCTGGAAAAAATACAATCGGTAATTGCATACATATAATATTGATTATGAATTAAAATGTAACTTATAAAAGCAGTTTTTCCTTATAGATATTCTAATTTATAATTGAGATATGAGTTATCTATATTACCTCTTTTTTTGTAAATTAACTTTTAAATCTTTTCTTGTTTTGTTTGTTTTATTTAGTATAACATATTCGTTTCGTCTCGGGTTGGGTGATACCTATCAACTTGATATTTTGTATCAAGTACGCAAAAGTATCATGTAAACAAAAGTGATACAGAGCAAAGAGTATCAGGTACTCGGCATAGCTTCTCGGATTCGATTGAACCGATTGGTAATTGATTCGACCTCGTTCGTTTTTGATCGATTGATACTGTATGAACTTGATACAAAATATCAGACTGATACCATTCCTAGCTGGGAGAGTTTTCGGTTGAGCTAATGGTGATAATGTCCGTATGGCCTTGGGTTTGAAGTCATAAACCGGGCGGGGGTGGGGGGAAGGAAAAGATTTGTTGTTACAGTCAAGAGTGTATTGGAAGGCAAGGATTTCTCTTATTATTTCTGCCTTGAAGACACTATTAGGGTAATTTGTTTTTTAAAACAATCTATCTACATTACATCTTGCAAGGAATAAAACTATTTCTAACCCATTTTTTTTCTCTCCTTTCCATCAAATGTTTATTATGTTAATAAATAAATGTATTTTGTTTTAAACGTTATTTTTTATTTGAAACAAATAAGTAACTCGAACAGAATTATAAGTTAAGTAAAATTAAGGTTTGAACATAAATAATATTTTCAAAATATAACGATTTAAAAAAATATGCTTAAGGAGAAAATATTTATATTTTTTAAATATAAGTATACGAAGATGATGGAACAATATTTTGATGGGATTTGTATGAATAAATAAATGCATTTTTTAAACCTTTTTTTTTTTCATTTGAAACAAGTAAGTCACTCAAACAACAGAATTATTATTAGTAAAATAAATATATTCAATAACAACCAGGGGTTTCCTCCCCCGCTCGCTGTCGCTAACCAACACCCGAAACTGCTTTCGCAGTTCCATTCTGATAACTTCGTGATCCGAGCTCGCTTCGCTCGCTGATCGAATACTGAAGTACTTCAGGTATGGTATTAGTAAAACAGAAAGAATTATTACTCTTACTTAATAATGTACCAACAATAAACAACCTAGAAAACCTTTGATTTACATGCATTTAAAGGGGGGAATCACTGATGGGGTTATATTAATTTTATGTTGCAAAATTGTGCAGTTATATCATTCACCATAAGCAAAATGAAGTAAATTCACTTACAGTAAAAATATATCTGGGATAAAATAGTCTGTACAAACTTGGTGCCGATAAAATATTGTCTATATATTTACACGTTACAAACAGTATACAACCTTAATCATTCTCTGAGAACAGCGTGAAAGAGAACCCTTCTGAAAATAAAATTGGTTCTGTGGTTCTATTTTTAATTATATTTACACATTGCAAAAAGTATGCAACATGATCATTCACCATAAGCAGCATGAAGTAAATTCACTTACAGTGAAAATATATCTGGGACGAAATAGTCTGTACAAACACGGTGCCAAAAACAAAAGAAATCTAATCTATATATATACACGTTGCAAACAGTTTGCAACTTTAATAATTCTCTGAGAGCAGTGTGCAAGAGAACTTTTCTGAAGTATAATTAGTTCTCTGGTCCTTTTTTGTAATTTTAATATTTACACATAGCAAATAGTGGACCCCATTAATATAATAAATGGGTATAACTATCTCGAAAATTCACAATGCTTCTATATATACACAATTCTAAATTTCAGAGTTTGGCGGCACGACACTAACAGAATAAAAAGATCTTACTCTAGAAAGACCCACATACAACTAACCATGGCTGAAAACTGGTTTGGTTAGATCTAAACAAATTTTATCAAAAGTTTGTCCCTGGGCTTTATTTATAGTCTTTGAATTTAATAGGAAATTGTTATTACTAATAGCATAGCATAGCATTATACTATATATAGAAATAGCATATTACTATCAGATGGAATGAAAGGTATGAGGTAACATTCATTGTTATTATCAGCACTTATTTTTTGCCATTATGACATTTTTCTGCAATTTAATTACTATCAGTCTCGTAACATTGCGCAGACCTTTAGAAAGTGCTAAATTTCTTTGTAACATAATGATATGCCCTGGTTTTAATTTTAATTTGTGAGGTGGCATTCCTGTTGGAGTTAAACTATTAAAAAATTCTGTGTATTCGAGTTGGTCTTGTGGGTTATTATTTACTATATTATACATACTCTACTTCAAAAGATCGGGAGTTTCAGCCAGATTCGGTGAACGAACTTTAACTTGAACTTGAATTAGTGTTACGGGATTTGAAGCAACAAAGGCTATTATCCCCTAAACGAACTTTACCATCGTGACAGCATTTAGTATACTTGTTGCTGGAGTTCAGTTCATTTCGCCAATAAAGTGCTTGACAAAAATTGCATATTTCCTTCATCATACCGCAATCCTGCTTGGCTGTTTCGACTTGGGAATTCATCCTATTAGCCATTTGTTGCTCCCTGCGTGCCCTGGCTCGCCTAAGCCTGTCGGCGGTATTTCTGGCCGATATCGCTGAAATCTTTTATCCAGGGATTCCCTTGCACGCTGCTCTCTTCTACGCAAATTTTATTCAACAGTTAGTAAAAATTGTAAATCAATAAATTAAAAAAAAGTAACGAATTTTCCTATAACGCGTAAGCGATTAGCTCAACCGGTCAGCGGAATGCTCGGCGTCAGGGTTGAGATTGGTAAATAAACTGATCGTTGCCAACGGAGAGAAAGAAATAAAGGTCCTTTTCGCGCCACGCATAAGCGTTTTGTATAGTATAGATAGATGTATTCAAAATATAACGATTTAAAAAATATGCTTAAAGAGAAAAGATTTTTATTTTTTAAATATAAATATACGATGAAATATTTAACAGCAAAGTGAAAGTAAATTCTTGCTATCATAAATTTAAGTTTTATGAAAGTCTTATTTTTTAATAACGCTTTAAAAAATAAAGTACAAAATTAACAACCAAAGCTAAAGAAATCAATTTGGGTAGATATAGACACAATAGTATTTACAGCTAATATCTATAAAAAAAAGTGTAAAATTTCTCTTTTATTAAGAGAGTAGGCAAGTAAGTTTATTGAAAAAAGTATTGAAAATATATAGGTACTACAAAAAACTAAAGAGAGAGAGATATATAAAAATAAAAATTTAATAATTATTGTTTAAAACAACTATTAGCAACAACTACTAGCAGATTATTTTTAAAACTCAGCTAAGCAGTTTTTAAAATCAATGCATTTTCATTTAATTTGTAAAAAAGCAATATTTTGAGAAAAATATAGCTAAAATAAAAGATTGTTTCATTAGGCTTCCTACATCTTATTTGTACATGAGTTAAATAAAGTAAATGTTGGCCCTGCTGCTCAATTGTGATCATGTATGCATAATTGAAAATGTCTTCTTTTTCAAATCTGGAGTTCGGCAGGTCTGCACTCTATAAATGCAATAATTTACGTAATTATATTTTTGAGTCATGCATTTAAAAGGTATGTTAAAGGTGGATACTGAAATAAAGACTAATCGAAAACACCTGAACACCCAGTAGCTTGAAAAAGCATTATATAATAACAAGACCATAGGAGGAAGTTAACAGAATTGTATAATGAACTGATGATTCTCTCTTTTAGCATTCACTATATAGTCTATGAATTAAATGATTGTTCTGTGAGGTGGATAACGATTAACAGTTGACATTGCTGAATAAAAACCATTCTTTTTGAAGTTAAGCAAAGAATGGAAGAAAACCATTTAACTGTGTGACCAGATGTCATGGATTAGCCGTAAAAATTCCAGTTTTTGGGTTACTTGTTCCAGATTCGCCCCAATTTTTAATTATGAATAAGAACCCAAGATTTATCACCGGGAGTTCTCTCCCCTCTACTTTCTAGTACGTTAATCTAGTATGGCTGGTGTTGTTAAGGGAAACCATAAAGGAGTTCCTCCCGTCCAGCCGGAACTTGCGGGGAAAACATGAATAAACCGGCCTCCGGGACAATTAATCGGGCATTGTGGCCCTGCATTTGATCCCTCATTACGAGTGGCACATGCTATAACCCCTCAGACAGAGAAATGACCCTTCACCAGTAGAAACTAACTCGACGCCCACCATTACTATTTCCCACCGTTGACCGAAACCCTGCTTACCTATACGGGAGGTTCTCATTTCCCCAGTTGAGGTGCTCCCTTAAGTGGGAAAGAAAACTTACCGGTATAACATAGCACATTTCAGGGAAAGAAAACTTGCTGCTTGTGGATCATTCCAAAACCAGTAAGGATTGGATTGGAGCCAAAATTTGATATCGATATACGGTATTATTGCCATGAATACAAAACAAACTTTATCATGTCAAACTTGCTGCGTTCACAAACTCGAAAATATAGAGATCGATGGACGGTCAGCTCTTTGATGATATGTCTCCAAAATCGGATACAAATCTACTATTCTAATGATAGATCAATATGTATAATTTCATCCATCTAGCCATTTTATTTTCTCAGTTGTCGTGCTCAATATGTACGGAATAACAAACAAACTTCCCATCGTCCGATTACATCCAAAATATCATATGCAAATTTAGTGAAAAGACCACATACCAAATTTCATGTCTGTAAACTCGTTGCGTTGTGGAGTGATCGTGTTCAAAGACAGACAGACAAACATGATTCCGAAAGTGTGTTTATCAGACTGAAAGAGAGCCAAAAGACATTGATGCTTGCTTGTTGAAATGAAACATTGATCTTCTTTTTTTTCTTCAACCGGCTGAAGTTTACAAGTATTAAGAAATTAATTTCGCTGTTTGGCTGAGATCCCCTAAACTTTATATAAACAATTTATTTTTTATTTATTATCCTTTTATTCGACAGCTGTTCCGAGTTTTATTTTAATATTTCTTTAACTACGAATGAGTCATATTATCTCTAGCTTCATGGTCAAGAGAATCCATCCTCTTCGATACACATTTTTCTTCGTTTCCATAATTTTCACATGTTTTTCGTCGATGTTAAAACACTGTATGTAACCTTTTTTTTTATTTAATAAAGTTTCTACGCACACTCATCCAAATTGCAAATCGGAGATTTTTATCTCTGGAGTCAGGGGTATGTCGTAGTGTAAAGTAAAGTGATTTAATGATTCAAGGCAAGGAATATGAATCGGAGGAGGAGAGTTCTGGGTTCTAGCCTCTGCATTGCTTCACAAACTGACACACCATCTTGCGTTTAAATAACGTTTCATTTCGGCTGCCTGTTGGAGATTTCCCTCGAAGCATTGCGCAAATGAGGACCATTTTCCTCTGAAAGTCCTCCAGGATGGCAACCTATCTCCATACAGTGGAGCTAACCCCGACTTCCACTTAGGGTGATACCTGGATGCTCCAAGATCTCTTTGACAAAGAGAAAGTGCCACAATTCTCCTTCAATGGGAATCCTTGACTCATTGACCTGGCTAAATAATGAGATAGACTAAGTGGGATTAGAACCACCATCATCTCTCTCTCTCTCTCTCTTTTTATGAAATTCAATTGAATCAAGTCAAATCCGTCGAGGAGGAAAAAAACAAAAAATGAATATTATTTTTTAAAAAAATTAACATACTCATCGATGCATTAGACATTCATGAACTTGTAAAAATACTTATTATCTTTCTGAATATTTTTGATTTAATGGGAAAAGAGAAGTTCACACGGCAAACATCATTATTTAGTTAATTTCACTTCATTTAAGTCTTATTTTATGATAAGAGGTTATTGTCAATAGGGTTAAATGCAATTATGAGAATTTTAATCTGACGATGGATTTACCTCGACAACAGATTCTTTCAATAATGAATGAATTTGCCAATTCCGTTTCTGAATGTAAGTGAAAATGATGCATCACAAGGTCGAAATTTATGCATCTCCCAGATCTAATATAGGTCAGAAAAACAAAGACACTCGAATCCTCCGACTCTGGCGGTGCAGTTTAGCTACCTCAGACCTATATTGTTACAAAAATCGTCTGTTGTATGTTCGGTAAAAACAGTCCAACAATCAGGTTAATGAAGAATGACGCTTTTTTCCCAAATATTCAGGAAAAACAAATAGCACAAGTAACAGGGACAATAGCTCTTGTACAGATTAGCAATGCAAACAGACAACAATTCACTAGTAATAAAAGTAACAGCACTTTCAGATTTAAAAACGCAAACAGTCAGCAAATCTCTAATAATGACAGTAGAACTTTCAATACCGCTCAGCTGTGCAGCTCGCACTGCACACGAAACTACAAATTCCTCCCTCCTTTCAGTTGCCTCCTTTTATATATCCTAGTTCGATTGATCGTGATGTCACTTGGAATCATACAGTACATTCTGTCTATCTCCTCTCCTAATAGAGATATCGAGAAAATGATAGAATTTTCTGGAATCTTTGATTTGTCGCCAAAACAGTTGCCAAGGTCAGGGATCCATTCTTGACCGCTGCCTGCCATTCCATACTTATCCTTGTAAAACTTTCTTCCCAACCATAAAACTAGCTTGGCAGGAAATCGACATTACATTTTGTAACAATATAAGCAGGGTGACCGAAAGATGAGGCATACAGAAAAAACATAGGTTTTGAAACCCAAAGGGGGAGCGTTGCGGGAGTTGGTTGCTTGCCAATGAATTAAGCAAAAGAAAAGGACACGCCACATAAAGTGTTCACCTAGGTTGAATGGAATACAAATTCACTGTTGCACAACAACGCAGTTTCATAAATAACGCCACACGCACGCACACACACACACACGGTAGGTCCTTTGAACATATATTTTAAATACTTCAAAGGTTTGTTGTTTTTGTTTATTTTCGCTAAGATTCGCAGGTATTTGTCGAAGGCCCTGGTAACCGTAAAATACTAACATTCCTGTCTACCTATGAACATAAATACGTCATTAGTTAAGTATATATTAAAAGAAAAAGAACAAATTCCGGTGATTTTTCACCTTTCGGATATCCGTTGTAACGTTATGAAATTAGGTATTCTGAAGTAAATAACCGTAATGAAAATTAAGTCATGAAATCAGTTATTTTGAAAGAATTTGACTATGACTATCCACTTAGCAAAGATGAACCAAATGTAATTAAGAGGAAAAAAGAAAGACCACAATTCACCAAACAGAGACATGCAATGTGTTCATTTTAAAATAAATTCAAATAAAAACAAAAAGCTACTCTGCAGCTGTCTTGAAGCAAATTAAATTTTCAAGTAAGAAGACATTCCAAAGATTCTCGATAAGGAAGAAAAGCATTGGGAACTGAACCCTCGGAGATTACAGAGGCTTTTTGGATACCGAAACATTAAGGAACATTCACTAGTTCTAAAAGGCGTTTGTAGTATTGTTTGCTACAAGAAATGTTTTCGTTTCCTTGGTGCAATATTGTCGAGTGCCTACGTGCAGGAGGACAGTTAAAAGGTCACTTTCTCCCCTCTTTACGAGCGGGGAGGCTATAAGGTCACTCTGAAATAGCGCCTGACAACAAGCGTGTCCAATCAGGCGTTGTTTTTTCTGTGACGCAAGGCCAGAATGTGGAAAGGGGTTAGATCCCTTCACTTGAAAAAAAAGATTATTCGAGAATCGAGACAAGCTCCTGGATGATCGGAAGAAAGAAAAAAAATGGCGCATATACTTCGTTCCGGTGTGGACGGTTCGAATTGTGTTCTTTTTGCTCAGTTTTTTGCACGAAAAAGAGTCTATAAATGCTCATTCCTGTAAAGTCCCCCCGTCTGGATTGTAGAATAAAGAGCGGAGGATGAATCCGACCATTTTGGAGATCGCAGGGACCGAACAGATAAGACCTTTTCCTTTATCAATATATTTGTTTACGTATTCCATGGCGGACAACGATTTTTGCATCCAATTCTTGCTCCCTTTCCATGAAAAAAAAGAGAGGAAACTTCAGGACTATATTAAAAAGATTTCTCGGACTTTTTGAGTTTCTAGGTTAATACAATATGTTTTTTTTTTTTTTTTTTTTTTTTTTGCGAATGTTGATCAACATTATTAGTTTAAGAAAAGGGGCCCCCTGCTAATATGTAGCCTAGAGATTAAGTTAATGTCAATTATTGTTTTTGTGTGTCAATATAAATAAATCTTTTAGTTCCTTTTTTTTTCAGGAGTAATTTTCATTGTATTCATGTCTGACATTGTTAACTCTTCCTTTTTTTATATTTATGTATGCTATCTTTCCTTTGTTTTTATTTTTAGCAAAAAAAATATTAATATATATATACGAACGAATTAATTCAGCAAATGCAATTTTTTAACCTAATGAACTGCAGTTTTATATATCTAAGTGTTTATATATTATATTATATTATATCAAATTTACAATTTTATGTGTTTAAATATCAAATTAACAATTTAACAATTATATATATTTAACTGTTTCAATCCATCAAGTAAACAACTTAACAATTTAGGTATATATGATATTATATTATAGATAATAACAATTTAGCAATTTATGAGTTTAAGTAATAAATTCATCAAGTAAACCACTTAACAGTCATTTTTATTAATATATAATAATTTCAAATATTATTTTCCTCTCAACTCCTAAGCATTGCCTATTGAAAAATAAAGTTATTGAAAAATCCCTTCCTTCCTATTCATACATGCACAATTTTGTGCCCAATGAAACATAAAATATACAAAGTTTATTACCTTCTAATAGATGAGAAGACAAAAGCCATTATTTAAAAAAACATATAACGAAGAGACAGATAATTTAAAATTAAGTCCGTTACAAATATTTTATGAATTAATTTTTTTTCGGTTATTTACTTTAATGTTCTTCAAATAGATGATGCATTCAAAAACGATGCATATTTGAAGTCTTCACATTGTTCTAAATAATTACATCAAATCTTCTTACCTATTATTGCTCAAAAATAACATCTTCCATAAAACTTTCGCACTCAGAATTGCCAGAAGTTTAGAGACTGCGTAAGATAATATTTTATTAGTTTAAATTGAAAGACTTCTTTTGGGGGGATTTTTTAAATGTTTCCCTTTCTTTTTAATATCATCGGAGGAAGAAAAATCAGTCTCAGTATCGGAGCTATTTCAGAAGTAATTGAAGAACTACTTAAAGTGTTCTTCCCTTGACTTTCCTACAAAGGTTCACAATATGCCTCGATTTGTGTTTAGTAAAAATGATTTGAGCGTGTGTTTCTAACTCTTCCCTCTCCGCGATTGGTTAAAGATTTAGTGGGCCGCGGTGGCCAAGTGGTAGCCTCTCGTATTCGGGGACTGAGGGCTCAAGGTTTGAAACCCGATTTCACTGTATGGGACCTGTTGCACGCTAAATCATTCGTAGGGGCCAAACGTCCTCCATCTGGTGGGTGCGGAAGTTTGGAGAGGGGGTGCCAGCTCAGGTGTCGTCCTCGTCATCTGACCGCGGTTCAAAATTACGCGGTGCGTCAAAAAATAGCGTTATCGTCATGCTTCAATATGGGACGTTAATATAAACAAACAAACCAATCAAGATTTGGTACATCTTTATATTTTTGATGTTAAGACCGTGTATTCTATTTCATATATGTAGCTTGCATTTTTAAATCATCGCATTCAGATACTCACAAATAGACAGCCAATCAAATCTTGGGGGGACTTTGATCGAAATTATGATATATATTTACAATTCTGGAGATAAAATTATATACGAATTTCTCCCATCCAGATAGTTGCGAGAGATTTGTGTATGTGTGTGTGTTGTTTTTGTTTTTAGGAGATAGTGTTCACGTGCACACTTGCGAAACGACAGACAGACTTCTCAGGACGGATTTCCAACAGAATTTGATAGAAATCTAATATTTTGCTGTAAAAATCGGATACCAAATTTGATCCGCCTAGATTGATGCGTTTTTGAATTATTGTTTACACAGACAGACTAGACGTTATTCCAAAAATGTTTGATCGACTCAGGGTGGTCTAAAATGTAAAGTTTTCTTAAAATCTCTAAGGCGTTTTTTTTTTTTTTTTGGCTATTGCAATACATTTTTCTTTCTATATTCGAATATGTGAAATGTGAATGTAATAATAAAATTGAATACTTCCGGTTTCATAATGTTCCACTAGTAATCAAAGCTCATTATTTCCAAATTCATTACATTTTTAAACAGGGGCTATTAAAGGTTTGTTTCTTTCATAACTTATTTTAAAATAAAATTAACTATCGAACTTGATAACTTCGTGTTTGGACATTTATTTTACAATAGCGAGTTGGAGAATACCAGTGAGCAAGTGTGCGTGGATGTCATGCATGTAAAATTTCTCTTCGTGTATCACCGTCTTTATATTGTCGTATGTTTGGAGAGTGTGGAGCATTCTCAAGTGTCGCGCTCGTCTTCTCACTAGGATTCAAATCTCTAAAAACCGCCTCTGAAGGCCTTATCAGTAGTTCTGAAGGCCTTACTAGAGTTCCTCCATATTAAAAAGTATTATGCGCGAAATGCATGAATGATTTGTCTCGCCTCCATTCGTCATCACTGGTTTAGAAAGGATAAATGGCACATGGCCTTATTTTTCGTTTCTTCATATTTCGCTTTAAAATGTGACGTAAACACATTAATGTTTTGTCCTCAAGGCGTCACCACAAGACTGGTGCCCGGGGCAAGTATACCCCCTCCACCACCCCGGTCGCTACGCCACTAAGCAAAAGATTATTGAATTCCCGTCGCTTACATTTTTCTGTCACTATAGTGTACATTTTCAAGCCGATTGAGTTCTGTCTGCGTGCCACGAGATCTGTCGCCTCCAAATTGTTTAGTTTACGGCGGTCGCTATAGCAACTGGTTATGCTAGGGAAGATCCATTTCGAATAGCCGGAATCTAACGGAAGTCGGAGTTTTTTAATTCTTGGGGCTAGTTTGCGGTGGTACAAGTTTGAATGAACTTCTACCTTCTCTCACTCTCTACTACCTATGAAATGGATTCTTCCGAAGATAAGCTGTTTCTATAGCGACTGCCGTAAACTAGACAGTCTGGCGGCGAGAGTTCTCGTGGCGGATAGACAGTGCAGTCTATGATGACAAAAATCTTGCCTAACTGATTACCTCAATATCTGACGTCATTGCAAACATTTGGATACATACAAAAGATAACCAAATTAAAATCAATAGCATTTAAAACCAAACAATTACAAGCAAAAATCGAGAGACAATACGCATTACAAAAAATGCACAGAAGCACACAAGAGATCTAAAAACTTTACAATGGACAAGATAATAATTCAAAAGAAACCAAAACAATTCCTAAAACAGACGAAAACTCGAGAACAGTTAACCGAGTAGTAGAATGACACCAAGTTGAAGAAAATAATAATAAAAAAAATTTCCTGAAACCGGAACACTCCAATCAAGTCCAAAATTCAGTACTGATTAAGCCTATTGCACATGTCCCCACAGAATCTGAATGTGTTTCTTGTATGTGTTCTTGAATGTGAATCTTGTACGTGTTTTGTGTTTTTAATGTTTAGTTTTTTACGTCTTTTCTGTTTGAGTTTTTACGTTTTGTGTTTTTGCTCTTAATCTTTCTGTGTTTTTAATGTTAAGCTTTTTGTGTTTTTAATCTTAATTTTTTTGTATCTTGTGTTTCTAATGTTAAGCTTTTTGTGTTTTTAATCTTAATTTTTTTTGTGTCTTGTGTTTTTAATGTTAAGCTTTTTGTGTTTTGTGTTTTTGCTCTTTATCTTTTTGTGCTTTGTGTTTTTGCTCTTTTTTTTGAGTTCACTGTTGTAAGCGATGATTTTTAAATTGTTCTGCTCACCCCTTGGGGTTCTTTGTAAACTCTTTTTTAATGTAGTTCATTTCTTTTGTTTTATGTTTCCCCTCCGGCCTGTGGAAGGCTTTACACCCTCTTGGGTAGGCTGGGCCGTAGCAGGTTGTAAATAAATAAATAAATAAACATTTGGATATTGTCAACGATCATTTGTCAACGGAAACAGCGGGCAAAAAGCGTTCGTCTGATAACAGGTCTTCGAGCGACTTTAAAATGATACCTAAATCTTATAAAAAAATCTGAAAATGGAATTTAAAACAGAAGTTTTTAGTCATACATGAAAAATTTTATTCGAATAGAAAATATACAATTAAAAATTTATATAGGATTGAAGAACAATTGAAAGATTATCACTAATGCAGTCTAGCTGCAAATTATCTTCGTAGAAAGTCCTTCGGATTAGAATCTGCAATAGTGCTGAAGAAAACAATGTTTGTTTTAAAGATAAAAATCAGCCTTTAAATTCTTATGTTCTAGACCATTATTCAAATTACAATCTTTTTTCATATCACTGTCCGTATTCAGAGATTAGCGTGGACGATGAAAAATTTACATTTTTCCTCGAAGTAGAAAATATTTTTCCTTGAACAAGTTGTAAAAACGCTTCTGTAATGAATAAAATTCACACAATTTTTAATCCAAATAGGATTTAGATTTTATAACTGTGAAACTATGTTGGACAACGTGTGTTTTGCCATGGAAGATTAAAAACCTCTGCTACAGGAGTTTGAAAAAACATTTCCATCCGCTGACGCACACAGATTTTTTACACCCTGGTCAGCAAAATGAAATCTGTTCCGTCGACTTATGAACTATTATTATCTTACTAGTAACTGCTCCATATCTTCGCCGAGACTTTCTTTTTATTTCAATCTACTCCAAACTTTTCAACAATGACTCTAACTACTCTATTTGGTAGTTGTGAAAAAAATGAGAACTTTAGATTACTGAGAAACTCTCCTGCCTAAAATTTGGTCTTGTTTTGTTAAAAAAAAAAACATGTTGCCATGATACAGCTAATCAGATTAGAGTTCCAGAAGAATGCTCAAAAGTTAATGATTTTGCTATTGACGCATTTCTGAACAAATACTTTTGAAAAGAAACGATTTCTCAAAAGTATTAGTAGAGGGTAGACAGCGTGACCTTGGAAGTAGAGGTGGTTAAGAGAGAGGAGAACAATTAATTCTACCTACCTGTCCTACAGGAAAACCAGTTACAATAGTTCTTTACTCACTCCTCCGCGTGCATATTTCTGACAAATGTAAGGAATGCAGACATGCACCTCCCTCAATGCGAGCAGATCTGCCCTTTCTCGAAAGCTTTCTTTGTCGAAAGTACCCCTAAAATTCTGCCAGTATAGTGATGGAAAATCTCGTTCAGTTGAAAGATCCGACTCAAAGTCGTTCGTTCACAATTTTAACCCGTTCAAGTAATTTCACGAACCAACGATAAGTTATTGCGGGAAAATGTTAACATTTAAGGTAAATTTTAATTAATTAAAATTCTAATTAAAATTTTGAAAAATACTTTCTTAGTGAGCACCTACTAATCAAAAAGCAACAACCTGCCAAATTTCAAGTTTCTAGGCCTCGTGCTTTGGGAGATTTCGTGATAAGTGAGTCATGGTATTTGCCTTTTATATATATAGATTTCTAAAAGTATATTGGGTAAACTATTTCATAGCCTTGATTAAACGCACTAAAGATAGAATTATTCATTTCGAAAGCAATAAAGCCGTTCGCCAAATTTCATTCATCCTGTTCGTTGCATCTTTAAGTTATCGTATTCGTATGTACAGATATCCCCTAAATGGAATAGCAGAAATCTACAATTATGATATAACGACTACATAGAAAATTTCATCATTCCCATTCTTTGTATTTTTAAGCTAGACAAAGAAAGACAAAAATAATATTTTTTTTTTAGCTCCGAGTTGTCTGAAGCACCAAGTTTCATCGAAATCAGTAGCTCAAATTTCTTACAGTTTACAATACAGTAGAACCCCTTTAATCCGAACTATTTGAGACCGGTGCCTGTTCGGATTACAAAAAATTCGGATTACCTGAAATTCCGATAAAAATAGAAAAGAAAAAGATGTGTGCTAAAAAAATGTAAGTTATAAGTACTCAGTACTACTATCTCTTGAATGCTTTTATTCAAAAGCAATAGAAAGAGAATATGTCTCCCCTTTTCATTAGAATAATGGATGTGCTCCTGTATGAAGTGACCTTATCTTACGGCGAATTGCATTAGTTTCTTCAATGTGTACAAAATTATGAAAAAGTACTTTTTTGTTTTTAGTATACATACTTAAATCTTTTCAGGTAATCTTCTCGATTACATATAATTTCCGAAAATAAAATCGGTTAGGATTAACCGGAATTTCGGATTAGCGGGGTTCTACTGTACTTTCTCTTTGCATATACTTGGTGTTGGAAAAAGTAAAAATATGTGATTTAAGTAATATTAAAGTAAACCGTCTCTCATTTTTTTATCCCTTCCTATTTTACCTTTGAAAAGTTTTTATATTTTGATTTTTTAATTATCTATTATTATTATTAACGGACTTAGGGTAGTTAAAATGTATACACAGTGCATCGTGATAAAGTTAAGATTATCTGATCAATTGGTGTTGAAGGTATATAATGATACCAGAGAGAAAGTAATAGGTAACCACATCCGATAAAAAGCGCCTTCCCCTCTTTTATGTCACTTTGGAAGGAGAAAGAAAGGAGAAAACTCGTCTTATTAAGGGACCGTGTAATTTTGAACCGTGATGAGATTATGAAAACGACACATAATCTGGCATCCCCTCTCCAAACCAGTGGAAGGACCTTTCACTCACTACGTCTGATTTCACGAGAAATATGCCCGCATACTCGGCGGATAGTCAGTGGAATCTGGTCTCGAGCCTGGAACCCCCTGACCTCGCTGCAGGGATCTTGCCACTAGGCAAAGTTTTTATTCTGAAATTAAATAGAAATTTTCTCAATGGAATGGCCGACTAAATCGCTATCTTTTTAGCAATACTTTATAGTCCGCGAATAATATATATATATATATATATAGGTGCTATATGCATAAGTTTTAGCTAGCATATATCCATTCATTCATTCACTGCCCACTCCAAATCAGCCAGCCAAAATTCGCTTAAGGCCATGGCCTGGAGGGGAAGTTTTTTTTTTATTATGTTCAAAAAAAATTACATACTACACCGAAACGTTGGTGGAGAAAGATACATCGAAATAAATTTAAAAATCAATATAAATATCAAAATCAATGTTACCACAACTCAGTCAGCTGTAAACGTCCGAGAGAAGATACACCAAATGCCAGGGTGTAGAAACAGCAATAGATAAAAGAAAATGAAACGATAGTTTAAAATAAAAAGTCAATTTAAATCCAAACACATAAAACACATACACACAAACAACACACCATAAAAACACAGGATGTAGAGATCTAAAACACCTTAATAAAATGGGGCAAAAGTGATTAAAATGTCATAGTTTTAAAAAAACTGAATAGAAAAATCTGCTAGAGTTAAAATTCAAAGCTAAAAGTTTAAAAGAGTTTACGTTGATCACAGATATCTTCGTTATTCTTAAAACAAGAGATCAGCTAGTCATTATATTAATTTTGCAAGACAAAATGTTTTCCAGCCACAGTGGCTTAACATTCTCTGTGGGTCTCCCAAGGTGGAACTCATTTGTATAGCGACACTCAAATACATAATTATCGGGGTAACCAAGGGCCCCGCATTCACAATAGGGGGAAGATAGTATTTTAAATCTGCTGAGATAGCATGGGAAAGGTCCATGTCCCGTATGACAGTATAAGATATATTTATTAAATATTAACATCCACACGAGGCACGTAAGACCTGATCCGTGTCCCTGATGTACATTGGTAATTAATTAGCATATATCCGAAAAACTTAGCTGAGGAAAAGACAATTGACATTAATCTGCTTGTTCAGGTGATTTTTTCATTACAATAACTTTTGGCGCAAGCCACCTCCGGTTACATAAGAATATCTCAAATTAGATCACTAATTTTCTAATAACTAAGATCGAAGTTCTTTATAGAGAGTCCTATTCACACTCAATTTTAAAAATATAATATATTTAGAAAAGATGTTGTTATACAGAGTTTACAATGCTTGCTCAAAAGAATGCAAACGCCAGACAACAGTTAGGAGCACTCGAAGTTATCGTTTTGGCTTATCTCTACTAATAATAAAGGAGAATGTGTGTGTGCGTATCTGTGTGTGTGTTGGTTCTCTAAAGGGCAGACCGCTAGAGCTAGAGCTACGGAATTTGGCATGATCATTCTTTGGAGGGTGGGAATGTACACCTCGGAGCCTTTTTCTTAAATTTTTAATTAGAATTTTAATTAGTTAAAAAATAAGCGAAATTTTAGCGTTTTTCTTTAATAATTTCCGAAAATATTACAGCACAAAAACCATTTTTACGCCGTTTGAAAGTGCAACAAATTACCTTCTCAATGATGTCAATTAAGTTGTCGTACATTTTTATCTAATTTAAAAAAACCTTTTAAAAATATTTTTTGGCATAATTTACAACAATACTTTTCATTGTTGCAACGCATTTCAAACCGGTTTCATTGTTTAAACAAATATTTAATCGCGTGTTTCTCTACCATTGTTGAGAGCTAAGGATATATCTTACTGGATTTTGCTTTCTTCTTTTATTTGATCAATTTTTCTGTGAAGTCTGTAAAGGAAGTCCTCAAGATATTTGGTATAAAATGAAATAACCCAGTAAACTGAAAGATGATCGTTGCTATGTTTTAATTCTTTTTATCAGCGTGCTTTAAGCCAACTAGCATGCTTCTGAACGTAAAATGTGTCGTGCCAAAGTAATGTTGAAATCAACTGCGTATTTTACGTTAATGTAGACAAGCAACAGAAAAAGAGTGCAAGGCTACGAAATGAACGCTGGTTAAATGTCTATTGCAATTTAAAGTTTCAAACTACTTTTTAAGGGTACCATGAATATAAAATTATTTATATTTGATTCAGTCGAAATTTTATTTCTGACGATCAAGCTGCTCGCCGAAGGCGGCTGGCAGTCAAATATTTAGTGATAATTGAACCGTTCAGTGGCGAATCCAGGGGGGGGGGCTCGGGCTACAACCCCCCCCCCCCAGAGCCAAGCCAGAATTCTTGATTTTATTTAACATCATTACAACCTGTTTTCTCTTAATTTATCTCTTTTAAAAAAATAATAAAATCGCTTCAACATTACTTTCTGGCTTAACTGGCTCGAAAATTTTCCTACTTTTGTAGTCATTCCACTTGTACTTGTAGCTTTAGCATGGTCGAAGACATTTTTTGGCTAGTTATTTCATTGTAATTTTTATTAAATTATCGAAAGTATTGTATTGTTTTTTATGATTCTTATTGTCAGGTGAGTAAAGTCTGTAAAGTTAAAGAGTTTTGGTTTACTTTAGCCTTCAGATTTTACCTTCATCACGAAAATACAAAATTTTTATGCCCTCAGCCCCCCCCCCCAGACCCGAATCCTAGATTCGCTACTGGAACCGTTGATTGTAGAAAACGCATGAGGCAATAATATAGAATTGCTGGCAGATTTCAATAAAACCTTATTAACATTTCAAACCAATGCTTACTTTTTATTAATTGGTAGATTTCATATACATATCATGCAACTACTTTACTCTTGCCATTTCTTCACTCATTATGCCAATACTTCTTCATAATGTGTAGATACAATTTAAAAATTCGTTCAGTTTCTGCGATCAATGATTCAATTATATGAAGACTTCATTATATAAGAGCATTTACAAACAGATTTTATTTGCCTATACAAGCATTTTTCCGCTCTATAAATTTGTTTTTTTGAAAAGCAGTTTTCAGGTTATCTTTTGTTGCCAATTCTGTTCAATTTCAAAAGGTATTCCAGAAAACATTTTTTGAAAGATTCTTTTTCATATAAAATTGAATATGAGAGGAAGATATAATTTGTTTCCGCATGCATATATATTTTGTGTCATTTGTATATTTGCCCAAGATTTTAGAATTTAATTTTTGTTTAACACCTTAATATCTTTGAATAACATATCTCATGGACTTTAATTATACTAGCATCGGAAAAATAGTTAAAACTAATAGAACAAGAATAACAAAAAATATAAAATGCACACAATGCATGTGTTGAAACAATGTGTTTGACTTTTTTAAGTCAGTTTCTCTAGAGAAAATTATCCCAATTTCTGAATTTTTAGAATTCCAGAGGAGAGTGACCTCTGAGAAAAGTTCTCTGGCGGACTCTTCTTCTTTTTATTATTTTTTTTTATCTATTACCGTTTTGCTTTTTGTCCTATGATAGGAATTTTATTCTGTTAGTTAATTTTATAACATGGACTTGAATGATGCAAAGCTGATATTCTACATTTCATACGATTATTTTAAGGTACCCATTCTGCTGATTGAAAGATTTTGTGTATTTAGAACTTACATACAAAAAAAATGAAACTAACTTTTCTAAAAATTTAATTCACTGAACTTTACAATTTCATACAAATGTATAAGGAAAGTATAAAGTATGTCTATATTAAAGAATTAAAGTCAAACATTTTTTTTTGTCTTTATTTATTTCATACTACAGATAAACATTTTTAATACGTTCTTGAAGAGAACTTTTGAAATCAAGTACCGTCGAAAATTAGTTAAAAGTACATTAAACTACTTATACAAGCTTTAGCTTTGACATTTAATGAATAAAATACCCAAAATTTATTTTTTAGGAAAAAGTATAGCCATAGTTAGGATTTCTTACGTAATTTGTTTTGGATTTCAAGGACACATTGGATTGATGACGATTATTAAAAAAACTGCGCTAAGACACAAGAACGAGAATTTATTTGCAACCACAACTTTTACCCTTCTTATACAGATTCAGTAGAAAACACTAATGTTCAAGCCTGAGAAAACTGCAAGTGAGAGTGGCAAATTCAGTTCGGCGATCCCTGTTGACAACTGAAAGTTGTTGCTCAGAGCCCTCCGAATTAATATCCGGCAATTATGTTTCAGTTTACGAGGTTGACATCTTCTTTCTTCTGCAACCTCTTTGCCTGTGATTTCTTCAATGAAGTTGCAAATTTTTTCAATAAATCTTGTGTTTTGCTGCTTAGTGAAAACAGAAGTCAACTCATCCATGGTGATGAACGGATCAGGAATCGACCTCCACAACATTTGCAGAGCTTTCAATCCACCAAAAGGGTTTCTGCAGAAAACGTCAAAAATCTGTAGTATCAGAAAATGCCTCTCTTTGGTTATCAATCTTTTTTCAACGGGGCATTCCGGTCCCCTTTTAAACAATCCAACTCTGAAAAAGAAAATTGTAATGTTAAATTTGTCCAGAAGATTTTTATTTTAAGTTCTCAACATATAAACTATATAAGACTATTATTAGAGTAAATATTTTTTCTGTTTATTGGTGAAACGAAAGATTTAATAAAGTAATTAATTCATTTTTTTGAAGTTATCCGTAGTATGCCTTTTTTCAGGATATTTCTCAGTTGTAAAAAGTATAAAGGAAAGACGACGAATGTTAAAAAATAGGATACTGTTTTAATTGCAAAACAGGAAACGATAAAACGGCCACATATGAGCAGGTGTTGCCTCTCTTTCCTACAAACAGACACGTCGTAATAAATTTAGCGATCGACGTGAACAATGATAAAAGACATTCCATCTACCCACTCACATACTTATGAGCATTTGAATGGTTAGATAGGCAGTGGTAGTCTTTGATGCATGTTCTGCAGTAAATGACGTTTTAGGTTGCAGTTCGTAGTTGAAAAACAGAATTTCATACCTTTTAGCACATCCAAAATAACTGAACTAAAAATAATCGGCTTATACATACACTTTATTTCTTTATTAATTGCTTTATGCTAAGAAATAAGGTATAAAGCAATTAATTTTAATATAATTGTGAATTCAATTTCTGTAAGCAGTTACTCATGGAATTATCTTTGTAAATTATATGAATTTCAAAATTGAATTCCTCCCGGTAAAAGAAACCAAAAGTATATTTGTATGATGAACTATACTCTATACGTTTTAAAATAAACAGAATAAAACATTGAAGCCATTAAAAAGACTGCCATCTTGAAATGGAGTTAAAAAATAAAAAACAATTCTTATATAAGCGTTATTTTTAATTAACTCAAGGAACCATCATGCCAAATCTGAATAAAATCGACCAACGCGCTAGTCGTTATCGCATAACACAAATTTACAGACAGACGAAATGCTGAACTGTCGAGTTAAAACAGAGACTATTCTTCGCTCAGTCAAAAACATATCATAACTCATTCTAATATTGAATTATTTTCTTCACCTAAATGAATCCATACTTTACGTCCTCGGCGATCGCAAATGAATAGGTTTATAATTCCCGTAACTCACTCGGGGTCATTAATGATGCACAATGCATTCAATGAAAAAGCGATAAAAAAATTCCCACTTTAAAGCAGTGTCATAGCGACCGGAGAGAAAGGGAGTTATGAATTTTCCTGTGGCCAGTCATAGAGGGTTCCATGGAGACAAAATATTAATATTTTTATGTCAGTTTTTAAAGAAGAATATGATAATAGGTTAACCGAATAACACCTTTCTTCGGATGCCATTTACATTGTTAGGCCGTAATGATGACTGGAGTGAAAAAAACATATTATTCCCCTAGCGCGATTTAGCCTTGCTACGCCACTGGCCATGGTGACAAAACGTTAAGGAGAGTTGGAACCCTAAGTCCCTTAACCCTAACCCTGTTAATTCGATCCAGCTTTTCTCAAAATTTGTTATAATAAATAAAGCAATCTTCGAATAAATCAATTTTCATCGTATAGCAGTAAATATATTACTGCTAAAACTATGTGGGAAACATATTCTTTCGAAAAGTCATGTATTATAGTAAAAAAATAGGCATAGAACCACTAAAGGAGAATTTACTCATGTAGCCAAATTGAAAAGAAACTTCTTTGCTATTATAATTTTCGTAACATGTTCTTTACAGCGTTAAAAATCAACTGAATTAGCATAAAAATTAGCAAAGCATCTTAGTCATATGTCTTTTTCGAAGCTTGTGCAAAATTTATCACGAACGAATGTCAATTGAAAGATTACTAAGGCTTATCCTACAATAAATTACGCTCAAACAAATGTAAGCTTAAAATTAATGTATCGGTATCTTTTCAATCTCATTAACAGACAAAATTTCCTATTAAAAACATAATAGCCAGTTGTAGGTTTTAACGATCAATCATTTTCATTGGAAAAAAACAATAAAAAGAGTTCCTAGGATTGAAACCTGAAAGAAAACTAAGAAATCTATAAATCTTTCTTAAAAATTTAAATAGCTTTTAATTTGATATTTTAAACCATAAATAAATACAATAAACTCAATACATTTAATAGTATAGTTCAATGATGACTAGACGATAAAAAAAGGTTTTATTCCTAAAAATAATCCTGATAATCTCTCCAATCATGAATCAAAAATCTTTTAGAGAGATCAGAAGTAGGCGACATCGGGACATTGAACACTATTTATAACAGAAAGCAGAAGCAACCAGCAATTATTCAAGCAGAGCAGAAGGTAACAGCAATTATTCAAACAAAGCAGAAAATAACCGCAATTATTCAAGCAGAGCAGAATGTAACAGCAAGTATTCAAACAAGGCAGAAAATAACAGCAATTATTCAAGCAGAGCGGAAGATAACAGCAATTATTCAAACAAAGAAAAAAAATAACAGCAAGCAGAGCAGAAGGTAACAGCAATTATTCAAACAAAGCAGAATTCATAAAAAATAGCACTGAAAGAATTATCAATCTAACACAGTGATAATGAAAATAACAATCGTTAAGCATACAGCGTATCATTTTCGTACAACTCATGTTTATTTTTTAAAAAGAATATTTAACCCTTTATCGCCTTTTAAGTATTTTCCAGGTGAATGTTTTTTATGAAATGCCCATTTTTAAAACTAAGTTTTATCATTCAAGATCTGTTAGTGGAAAGATATTTCAGTTACCGAGAAATTCGAATTCAAAACGTATGAATTATCTACGTTCTACTACAAGTTCTCGGTCGCACACGTTTGAGATACTTGAATTCTCTAGTTATTTATTTTGAAGGACTTAAGACTCCTGTCTTAGAATCTAAAGTTGCATAATTTCAAACACCCGTAACAAAACATTAAAACAGATCTGGCTTATATTAAAGAGGATATGCAATTGAATTTCCAGTGTCTATTTACTTGATCTTGGCAGAAAAAAAAATTCTAAGGAACTCATAAATATTACGTCAAGGAAAACATTTTTAAAAATAAAATAAACTTAATAAGTAACATTATTGAAAATTCTTACCTTCCTACACTTCTTTTGAGGTTATCATACAATTTGTTGCAAAATCTGGCACCATCACGATACTGAAGAAGGGCTTCTGTCCTCTTAAACAAACGAAAATAAATAGAGGCGTTAATCATCTCGCATTGAGGAAGTGTCCACAAATTATATTTTCCTTGATTTGTCTTGTACAAAACAAATTCAAAGACATCCATAGATAGGGGGAAAAGATGTCCATCAGTGAATTTCATGCTTGTCAAGAAGTCTACAACGACGGTCGAATCGGCGCCTTGAAAATATAACACATTTAAACCTTCGTCACGAATGTATTTATTTTTTGAAATGAATTTCATACATTTCGCCATTTTGGAAATCTGATGAATAAATTTCACTTTTTGATTAGTTTTTCTAAGAACTTCCGACAGCATTCGATTGAAAAAAATCTCATATTTATGGATTTCAAACACAATCTTGTTTATGAGAACACTACTGGAATAACATGGTCGAATATCTAGATTACTTGTGCTTCTGAGGCTCAATTCAAGTTCCTTGGATACATCTAAATGGAAATCTTAGAGTAATTTTCGATCAGGAGCTGAACGTTTCCTGCAAGCTTCCTCGGTAAGGACTGCATTTTTC
>BGPR01001433.1:0-18018 GCA_013235015.1 Araneus ventricosus
TTTGTTGCATTACAGCACTGATAAATTGTGGACCATTATCACTGATGAGTCTGCGTGGAAGTCCATATCTTAAAAAGACTTCTTCGACTAAAGTTTTCGCTCAGTTTACCGATGTTGCTTCTTTAAAGGCAAACAATTCTACCCATTTTGTACTGGTATCTTCTACGAGAAAAATCTACTTCTTACCAGACGAGGTCTCTGGAAGAGGTCCAAACAAATCAATAGCAAGGGTTTCAAACCTTTGGGCATAAACTGGAGTTCTAAGAAGACCGGTTGGCTTCTGATTACTCGGTTTGTAACGAATACAGTCGGGACAGTTTTTAACATATTCAGCAATATATTTTCGCATACCTGGAAAATAATATCTAGAGGCAACTTTGTTGTAAGTCCCTTCAGTTCCATAGTGTCCAGCGGTTGGAACATCATCGTACTGTTGTAACACTTTCTCTCTTTCCTGGAAAGGAACCACGAGTTGTGCTTCTTCTGTTTCTACTTCGGGTGAGTAACGATACAGAATACCTTGATTCATAAGATAACCTCTACTAGTCCAGTTTGCGAAGTTTTCATCTTTTGAACTGTTTTCAAAACAGTCAATTATCTTTTTTAGTTCTTCGTCTTTCAACTGTTCTTGTCGAATGTCTTTAGACTTTATCACTGGGAAATCAGATGATGCTGCAAATATGTCACAAGGGACATCTTCATTTAAATTTGTAGGCCTAGACAATATGTCTGCAAGGACATTGGCTTTACCAGGCGTGTACTCACTTTTCGGATTAAAGGATTGGATCAGAAGAGCCCATCTTGCCAAACGACCTAATGGAGACTTTATGCTCATAAGCCATTTTAAAGGCTGGTGGTCAGATGCTATTATTATTTCTTGGCTTTAGACGTAACCTCGAAATTTCTCTAGAGCCCAAACTACTGCAAGTGCTTCACGTTCAGTAGTGGAGTAATTTTGTTCTGCTGGGATGAGAAGACGACTGGCATACTCAATAACGTGCTCCTCTGGACCTTCTCCTTGGGTAAGGACGGCTCCAAGAGCATAACTGCTAGTATCTGTACGGATACGAAATGGCTTCGATCCATCTGGTTGTTTTAACACTGGGGTTTTATTAAACTTTTCCTCAAGGTTTCAAATGCTTCTTGCTGTTCAGGACCCCAAAACCATTGTACATTCTTTTTAGTAAGATTACTAAGAGGCCTTGTTATGTTCGCAAAGTTTGGAACATACCTTCTAAACCATGAGCATGTTTGCAAGAAGGACTGAACTTCTTTCACATTAGTTGTAACAGGAATTTTCTGAATAGAGGATACTTTCTCCTGGTCAACTTCAATTCCATTTGCGGTTATCCAGTGACCTAAATATTTAACTCGATAACAAGCAACATGACATTTTTCTCTGTTAGTATGAAGTTTGAACATTGAAAGTCTTTCAAAAACAATTTGTAAATCATTTATATGTTGAACAAAAGTCTCTGATAAAATTATGATATCGTCCAAATAAGACAGACGTTCTTTAGGCCTGCTCTAAATTTGTCAATCAGGCTTTGAAACGTGGCGGGTGCATTTCGTAATCCGAAAGGCATACGTAAATATTTATACGTTCCAAATGGACAGATGAAAGCTGCTTTATCTTGATCAGCTTCATGCACTTTGATCTGATGATACCCTGATTTGAGATCGAGGGTTGACATATAGGCCGTCGACTTAGCTTCTGTGAGCAAATCGTCCATACGAGGTAGCGGGTACGTGTCCGCAATAGTAGTGGCGTTAAGTTTGCGAAAATCGACGCACAGACTCATGCTACCGTTAGGTTTAGGCACTAATACAACAGGACTGGCATATGGAGATTCACATTCTTCGATTATACCATCAGCCAAGAGAGAGTCTAATTCTTTTTTCAGCAATTCTCTTTTTGCAGGATTCATTCTATAAGGAGGTCCTGCAACTGGGGGACTGTTTCCAGTATTAATGTCGTGCACCGCATAAGGTGTAGGGTCTCCCCCCTGGCTTGAAGATACTGTCAAATTTTTCGAGCAGGTAGCTCGTCTTCTCTCTTTGCTCTGGAGTCAGAGTTGTACCTTCATCTTCACGAAGGTGGCAACTGTTGGCTACAATGCTTCCAGCAGCCTGTAGCGAATTTACATCAAGGTCTTCCTTGAAACATATCTCGTGATGAGGCTTTTCACTAAAATACCAACTTTTGTTCTTGAGGTCTAGAACAATACCAGACTTTTCCAAAAAGTCAGTGCCAAAGAGTGTTCGGTTGCCTTTTGCTTTTGGTAAAGCCAACATCTCAATGGACACAGTTCTTCCTTCAGTGTCAATGGACACCGGGGCGGTGTAAGCTTCCATGTTAGTTTGGCTGCCATCTGCCAAAACCATCGTAACTTCCATCTTCTGGAAATCAACTCCTCGTTCTCGGAGCGAGTTGAACATTAACTCACCAGCAATGCAGCGAGTGCAACCAGTGTCAGCACATACTCTTCCATGGATATCACCTATGCGGATATCTAGTACAGCTGTTGGTGAAACAGAAGCATGACAAGTATAAAGGGTTATACTATTGGAACTGCTCTTCTCTCTGGGTGTACATGAAGGACACTTGGCTTTTATGTATCCTGGCTTTCCACAGCCATAACATGTCAAGGTTGATAGATTTTCTTTTTTCTCAGGTTTAGGATTCTCCGAGAATTTCGAACTCTGTTCTGGATACCTCTTCTGCTTAAGAGTAGGGTATGCTCTGTTTTCAGCTCCTTTTCGGGGTGTCGAGGTACGGAAATCTCTCTTGGTTCGAACTGCATCATAGTCGTCTAACTTGCTAGTTAGTTTTTCATCATTGTTGAGTTGGCTCCATTCGTCGATATAGTACTCCCGCACTTCAGGGGGAACTCTACGATTGATTTGATCTACGATGATCAGTTCCTTTAGCTGGTCAAAAGTGGAAATATCTAAACCACTGATCCATCCACGAAAATAGTTCCTGACTTCATATGCGAAGTCTTTCCAGGTAGCTGTAGGGGACTTGCAGTGTTTGGAAAACAGCTGCCTGAACTTCTCAGCTGTAAGCTTATATCTTTTCAGAAGCAGGCTCTTCACCTTTTCAAAATCCCGTGAAATCCCTACGTCTTCTCTGGCAACAAGCTGTGCTATTTCATAGGGTAGCAGACTGAGCAAGTGTGAAGCCCAAAATTCCTTCGGAACGTCTGCGTCCTGAGCTTGGCGCTCAAATAGGATTAAATATAAGCTTATATCATTGTTTACTTGATCAAATTTAGGAATCATAGACGGGAAATCTATTTTTGGACGGGAAGACCCACTTCCAGCTGAATTGAAAGATTCATTTTGAAGTTTCAGCTTTTCCAGTTCGAGTTCCCTTTCTTCTATTTTCCTTCTCTCTTCAATTTCGAGGTCAAGTTTTCTTTGTTCAGCCTCTTCGGTTCGTTGTGATATAACTGCGTTCAGAAGTTCTTTAACAAACTCCACCTTATAATTTGTGCTTGCCACGATCAAATTCCTGAGATCTATTATCTTGAGGTCCGGGGTGACCTCTTCTCCTAATTCTCTGACGAGAATGATCAGATCTTCTTTACGGGCTTTACCGAGGAAAGCCATACTTGAAATTTTGGCGGAATCGACTGATTTACACACAATCACAGGCAAAATTTTATTGGCACTTGAATCGACCGATTCGCTGTGACACTTCAATACATTTTATTGCACTTGAATCGACTGATTCACTGTAGTACGCACAATCACATGCGGAAATTTATTTGCACTTGAATCGACTGATTCATTATAGCACTTCAATAATTGATATCACCCACTTCAAATGTAAAATTTCATTGTAACGCGCACAAACACACTTTTGTTTCCGAGGGAAGTAGATGATGAACACATTATACATACAATCAATAAGATCTTAATTTTACAAAAATTTGCACAAACTAACAGTATTATTCTAACAATTAAATTCAATACTTAAACACACAGAGAATAGATTCTTAAGTTACTTTAAAAAAATGAAGCAAACATGGATAGTTATCAATTATAAATTCGCAGTCATCAGAACAATTAAATTGGAGATAATAATTAATTTACCATTAACCAATTACTACTAGACAATCCACTGTTAACAAGCATAACACAATTAAATTAAATCTAATATTTAAGTTACTTTTAATCACTGCATCTTCAAGCATAATAATCAAGAACTGGATACAATAATTATTTTACCAATTTGAATACTGTTACAAATATAAAACACCAAAATTAATTGCTTTAATTAATGAAAATATATAGCATTCGATACACAACAAGATGAGAGCTTTGTTTTTATACATATTTCAAGCACAATTTCATCTGAAAAAAATGTTTAAAAACATCTAACTTTAAAGCAATTAAATGAGCACAAAATTATTTCAAAATGAAACTTCATAACTCCGAATATGCAAATGTAGCAGTTATTTTTTTAACTAGTTCCGAACCATTTTTAACACTTTTGAACTAGGACTAACACGTGCAACAAATTTCAAACAGTATGATTTATGATTCAGTTTTATTCTTAATAAAAACAAAGATTCATGTTCGGGAGAAAAAAAAAGTAAGCATAAAAACAGAAATAACGAACACCTGCTACTTCCGTTCAGAATATCCACTGAGAATAGTATTTCATTTTCCTAGATTCAAGTGCTTTCGGTTTGCACACATAGTATACACAAAAATGATTAAGCATTTCAAAATCTCAATCGAGAAAGTATTTTACTTTCTTTTTGTAATAATATCCATTATTATTAACGTATAACATTCAAATTTATTAACAATAAAGAATTATAACTTACGTTCTTCAAGCAACAATAACACTGAAAAATATATTTATATTCCTCAAATTATTATTTCAAATACACACTGAAATGAATATAAATTTTGTCTTCTTTAAAATTATCGGATGATAATAAAACACAATATACACTTCTGTTACTCCTCAAGATTGCAGTATAAGATTAAATACTTATGAATCAAATATTTGCAATGATTCTTTGACCTTCATTTACAATTTATTATTATTCAGGATTGACAGCATTATACTAG
This sequence comes from Araneus ventricosus, assembly GCA_013235015.1. Classification (NCBI taxonomy): domain Eukaryota; kingdom Metazoa; phylum Arthropoda; class Arachnida; order Araneae; family Araneidae; genus Araneus; species Araneus ventricosus. The sequence goes on from BGPR01001433.1 coordinate 5,092, forward strand.
AATTGGATATTCTTAGTAAAATAAAAATAAAAAACAACTTAACTGGCAGTTTGTTTATTCTTCGGGTGAAGATTACTATAAAACAAAACTTGATTTCCAGGGTGGAAATAACTTCTGCAATATCCTGAAAAAGAAAACGAGCCCCTGCTTTGCTTTGGAGTCTAAACATTGGTGTTCTCAACTGGATAAATCATTCGGGCCACGAGTTGGGCGCCAATTGTAACCTTTTTGGTACGCCGTAATCTTATTTCTGTTAGGGATAACAGTAGCCATCAAAGAAAGAGGTCTTGGTTCGTTTAAATACTTTTAATTTAACACAAAAGAACACAACATACAGGGACAAACATTAAGAACAAAACACTTCATTACATATAAAATAAACAATCATTCGGGGGAGAACACCATGTTTACTCGTCGACTCCAGAGCGTGAACTGCCGTCTCCTCAAACGGCCGCTAGGTGGCGAGCTCGAAAACAGTGCGGTTACAACAGGTATTTTCTTTACTGTTGTTATTTTCTTTACTGCACACTTTTGAGTTCTAGATGACAGTACATTGTTTTAATATTTTAAGAGCTTCAATTAACCAATTAATTTATTTAAATTTTTCCATGCAAGTAGCGCCACCTCGTAGTGAATTTGAGATAAAAATCACTACATTTTTTTGTTTGCTAATTTTTAGTCTTTACTTTATAGTTCATTTTTTATAATAATGATTTATAAATTAAAGACTAAAACAATAGAAAATAATTAAAATAAAAAATTCTAATTTTTAGTACACTAATGAAATTGTGTTTTTAAAAACTGCTGTCATTCTATTTTATTTAGAACACTTCTAAGAATCGGAAGGAAATTAGAATAGAAGATATTTTAAATTTGTCTGATAATAAACTAATTTTGGAAAAAGAAGTAAAATTGAAGAAAACACTGAACTTCACAGATATATAACTGTTTTAAAAAATTACCTAAAATACAGATTTTCTCAAAGGTTGGTCACGCTGCTGTGAGGAGCCAAAAGCAACCAGTGGGAGTGACCCCCCTAAACTTTCTCGTATTCTACTAGAAAGTTTGTCATTTCCCCTCCCCCTTGCGAGGATTAAAAAAAAATCGATCCTACTGTAACCCAGAATGCAACGAATATCAGAAGGTTTTTCATTGCAGATTATAGTGATTGTAAAATATTTAGGTGAAGAATCATATTAAAAGAGATGCGTATGTATTGAAACTTAGCAATATTTATTTTCCATCACACTCCAGCAAGCTCCGCTAATACGAGATAAAACGAACAGGAGATAAAACGTATCTATCACAAACTCCGTCTCAAGGACAAAGTGACGTAATCCTCCCGCTTGGTACCAGAGATTGCTACCAGTACGCATGCGCATGGAGATTAGTTTTGAAACGAATGCTTAACAAGTATGCGATTATACAGACCGACAGACAGTCAACCCGTTGACGGATTTGACCCAAAATTTTATACGGACCTACATTCATGACGATAAAACTGTGTACCAAATTTTATCTATATACCTATTCAAGTTTTTGAGTTATAGTGTTCACATGACAGCGGACAGACAGACTTCCCGTAGATGGATTTTCTCCAAAATTTAATAGAAACCTACAAATTATGTGTCAAGATCACATACCAAATTTCATCCCTGTATCTCTAATAGTTTTCGAGTTATCGTGTTCACAGACACACAGACATACAGACACACAGACATAATTCCAAAATTCTGTTTTTCGGACTCAGGGAGGTCTAAAACGTGGAGATTCGTCAATATCTCGAGTTCGAATTTTTTGACGATTACAATACTTTCTCTTCGTATACGAGAAAGTAAAAAAGAACCAGCGGAAGTGACCTCCTCGAAACTTTCTCGCATACGACCAGTAATGTGGGGTGAGTAAACACCCAGTTGATAGGTAAATATATTTGGGGTAATTACCCAAGGCCTGGTTATTTTGAAAAAAAAAATTATGAATGTTGATTTACAATGAAACATATAAAATCTATGAGTTTCCAAAAACTTAATATTTTGCAAAAATATTGCGCATGTTCGCAATTTTTACGCGCTCTGAGGTACCACAACTTTATTTAACGTTTTAGAGTACGAAATCTTGCTACAGATATCGCACAGCATTTCACTACATCTCTGGTTAATCACAGGAGTCCATCTGGAGAATGTCAAAAAGAAGCTTCGTTTTGGGGATTGCCATAATTTCCGAAGCTCGTGTTTGCGGCTCGCTACAATTTCCGCCAAGGTCAAACGCCAACCATACTCACTTGATTAAAATAAGCGAAACGCTCGCCAACACACAGCCGTAATGTGCATTTTGAATTAAATATGCAATTTGAACACTTGCTTTTTAACGATTCAAATGAAAATTGGACACAGATCTATAATTAATGTTAGCATCCGCGATATCAAGTTTTATATATCTAAGTCAAAGGGCTTATGGGATACAAGCATGCGATTATACAGACCGACAGACAGTCAACCCGTTGACGGATTTGCCCCGAAGTTTTATACGGACCTACATTCATGACGATAAAACTGTGTACCAAATTTTATCCATCTAGCTATTCAAGTTTTTGAGTTATGGTGTTCACATGACTTCGGACGTACAGACAGACTTCCCTTTGACGGAATTTATCCAAAATTTGATAGAAACCTACAAACTATGTTTAAAGACCACATACCAAATTTCATCCCCGTAGCTCTAATAGTTTCCGAGTTATCGTGTTCACAGACAGACACACAGACAGACATAATTCCAAAATTGTGTTTTTCGGATTCAGGGATTTCTAAAACGTGGAGATTTGACAAAATCTCGAGTTCGAATTTTTTGACGATTACAATACTTTCTCTTTGTATACTTCGTATACGAGAAAGTGAAAAAGGAAATGCGATCGATTTAGTCACGCAAATGAAAATGTAACTCTCCCCAAATGAGGACGCTGAGCTTAATGGGTCAACCCACAGCGAGTAATCCTGAAATGATATTTATCTGGTTTAATCCTCTACCAAGAACATCCCTGGATCATCTGTTGCAATGAACACCCGTCACAATGACAGCTATTCCTGAAAACAGTATTTTTTTTCATTAGGAGAGGGATCCTACAGTTGTCAACTCAATGGGATAATTCAGAGCATGATTTAAGTCAGAAATGTTTATCGCAATGTGCTTAGGAGAACTAACTTAATTGGAACTAAACTTTCTTCATCGTCTGACGAAGCTTTATCGACTAAGGGCCCATATTGATCGATATTGCGATTAGAGGGTTAACAATGTCACGAATCTGTTTGCGATACTTACTGCTAAATCCCGCTAAGAATATTGTTCATTATGCTTGTTTCTATTGCTCTAGGCTTACTTACTATGGCTTTAACGGAAAGTGTAGTTTTTGTATGGTTGTGAAAGTGTTAATCCATGTCAGAGGTATATCTGCTATTCGATGACGGCTTATAATAATAATCTGATGCCGTGATAGTAGTTTTTGCATATGGATTATTTATATACAGTGTGTCCATCGGTGAAGTTCTTCTATTCAGAAGGACCTGACGCCTGTTCTATGGTTCCAAATGAAACGAAGCTTCACCAGTATGGAAGTACAAGCGATGAACTCTGCGAAAACCGAAAAAAATAAAGAAAAGAAAGAAAGAAAAAATTAAAATTTTCTTCAAAAGTGGCCCATTATTTTATGCTACTTTTGTAAATTTTTTTACTACCAAAACAAAATTAAATAGTCTACTTTATGACTTTTTCAGTTCAAATAAAAGGCTCTCAGAATTCGGTTCTGAATGTATAGATTTTTTTCGTTCAAAATACAGTATAACTCCGGTTAATTGAACTAAAGGGGGGGGGGGCGTTAAGAATAAGCCAAGAACATGTAGTAATATTTTCTATCCAATTATGGGAGACCGGGGAAAATTTGGTAAAGGGGCAAGTTTACACAAGGCTTATAGTTCACATACCATTGGTCGGGAGGCACTACAAATCGTTTCACAAGTAGTGACTCGACTTCCATTAATGCTCACGTAAGTTTGAAGTAAGTCTTGAAAGTGGACTATGAAGTGGACAACTTTTTCTAATTTTTTACCAGTTTAGTAAATTTTTACCCTTACTTATTGGCTTTAATAGAGCTCGTACTATTTGGATATTATAATGTATTATGGATTATATCCTCTTAGGTTGTTCTTTTGAGGTTATTTTAAGCTATTTAGTTGATTATTTTTATTATGAATAAAGCTTCTAGGCTGAGTTATAACAAAGAAATGGCGATGGGGCAAGTTTACACACAGTTACGCACAGGTTTACACAGTGCGTAAACTTGCCCCATCGCCATTGTTTGGTTATACCTGGCACAAATGGCACTTGCATTACAAAGTCATTCCCAACACCTGAAGATGTGAGGCCATTTCAAAAAGCAGGGCCAGAGAAAAGAAGTAACAGAGGTAGGCAAAAAAGGCAAACATCAATTCTTACAGACACACCTGTAAAGATGCTTTACAAATATAGAAGGAAAAATCAATAAATAGGAAATTAGCATTAGCCCATCATACTATGTCTCAGTCAGTGAGCTCCACTAGAACACGTTATAATAATGAAAAAAAAAAAACAGTGTGGATAAAAAATTTAAAAATAAGAAAAACCTTATTCTGAAAGAAAATTTGGGAAATTTTGAGCGTAAAAAGAAACAAAAAGCCAAGAAAACTTTTGATTCTGATGACGATGAAAATTGTCTGTGTATTTACTGTTTACATCCATACGAAGAATCAAGATTTGGGAACAGCGGGTACACTGCATCGAACGTAAGTAGTGTAATGTAATGAGGACTGTATTACCGATGGCAATTCAAAATATTTTGTTTGTATAAATTGTGAGAGTGATTTTGAAAACAATTAGGATTCACCGTAATTGTTTATAATCTATTACGTACTTTTTGAAACAAACTAAGTTTCTTTGTATTTAATTCGTTGTATTTTAATCACTGTAAGCCTTCAATTCAATCATTTTTGGTGGTGTGTGAACATGCCCCAGGTAGTGTGTAAATTTATTTTGGTCACTGGCAAGTTTACACAGGTGACATCATGGTAAATAAAATGATATAATTACAAAAATATAATAATTTAAAGTATTTAAAAATATACACTACATGCCTTAAAGTCTAACTAACTAATTGGTAATGAATATGAAAGAAATACTTTAAAGCCTTCAGATAGAAAAATAAAAGTTTAAAAAGTGTGTAAACCTGCCCCTGTCTCCCCTATAGTATGTAATTTTGAAATGTTTCAAGTGCAAAACGAATTCAAAACTCCCTTTCTAGGCTATATTTATATTCTTTATTAAAGTTGACCCTTCAATGCGCCTGACAAGCACAGGTAAACAATATGGTAATTAATAATGTGAATACACATTAATTTTAATTTTAGCATTCTGAAATTAATTACTGACCTTCTTGCTGAGGCTTAAAAGAAAAATGTGGGGATATCGTTGCAAAATGTCTCGCCTTCGCGACATTTCCCGTGCAGTATAGTATGTGTTTTTTGGATTTGCGATTTCAGAGGCATTTCGGATAACCCGGGTTTCGGTTAACCGGAGTTTTACTGTACCGTTTCTATGCATGTTTTTTTTCGAGGGGAAGTGGGTTACAGAGCTCATCACTTGCACTACATTCTAGTGAAATTTTGCTTCATTTGAAGCTATAGAACCAGCTTTAAGGCATTCCGAATAGTTGATTTTAAATATAACAACCCTGTATTGTAGGCGGTTATCGTAGGCTTAGTGATAGATTCCATAAATGAATACACAGTAACTTGAACTAACTATTATATTATGCAGAATTAAGTTTACATTTTGAAGAAGCATTATTTACAGCTGTGTACAATTAAAACAGTTTAAGTTCGTCATATGATAAGGATGTCTTTTGTCTTTGTCAGGAAAAAACCCACGTCGTACATGCGTCTCGTACCGCGTCGTTGTCTCTTAACTGTTCTCGGCAGCTTGATTCTCTGACGTCACTCGCCATGGCAGCGCCATCTACAGGTACTCGGCTGCGGCTGGTGGCCCACAGTATACTGTATCAATATTATGAATATTTTGCAAATTTACGCCGGAGTTATTTCTTTAGTTTAGAAATAAATTTGTATATTCTTCAAATTTGTTTTATTGCAAGCAGCCGAACCAACGAAAGATCTACAGAAATGCATTTACTTTTGCAATATTTAATTTGCATGAGTATACGACGCCAGATTAAGATTAAAATTTAACGAGAGGCATCAAGTTCAAAAGTGAGCTTATTGAGGAAAATCGCGAAAGGAAATGTCTTTGATATTCTAAATTTCGAATTTCATATTTCAGGTAATATAAACATCATATATATCGCAGTTTATAAACTTTCATACTATTTCTATGAATATCATATTAAATGTATATGGTTCATTAAAACTATTACTGAATTCAAGAAAATTGAAAGAAAGAATTAGAACGAGAAACAAAAGTTCTTTAAAATTTGAAGTATACAGTAAAAGAAATAAAAATACGTAAAAGAGATTTCTGTGCACATATCGCGAAATATTGACATTTCATTAAAAGTTAAAATAACAGGTAAGATACGGTTCTTCATTTTAATGCAAATGAGGTCTTTATGATTCAAACTATCCATTTCACTTATTCGAAAAGGAAGAATCCCTTCCTGGGAACCTTATTATTGTAAAGTGTTTGCTAATTAGATAGATACTAAATATATTCATGGAAAAGGAATTTAACAGCATAGTTGTTATGAAAATGTCTTAGATGTCTTTCATCGTTTGTATTTGGACTAGAACAGTTTCTAATTGTCAGTTGTACGACCGCTCCCTGGTGAAAAGTCAACAAAAACTTTTCTAATTGGAAACGCAAGTTTGCTTTGTTAATGATTGAAATTTAAACATCAAAAGATAGATTCATACATGTTATTTTGGTCGTTTTTGATGATTGATAATCAGGGTGTGTTCATCTGTTTTAAAAGAGAAAAGTTAGGAAGCGAGAAACTTCAGAAAATGTAAAATAAATGAGAATATAATATTCTCATTCGTTTTGTTGAATTTGAAATGAAAGTAAATAAAACTAAAGGGAAAGAACAGCAAATGAAAAAGTAAAGGCACGACTAACACAAGTAAAATTATGCATTAAATTCATGTGATTGCGGAAAAGTATTTAAAATTTGTTTCAAGAACTTTACTCATATAATTTGCTGTTTTATACATAGATTCTAGAAGAAATTGTTATTGTGATGGTACATATGAGAATAGATTTAGAAGAAATAGTTCGTATTCCTTTTAAGCATAATCAAACTCTTAAATTAAACGCTCGATTTTTACTTTCTCGTATACGAAGTATACAAAGAAAAAGTATTGTAATCGTCAAAAAATTCGAACTCGAGATTTTGACGGATCTCCACGTGTTAGACCTCCCCGAGTCCGAAAAACACAATTTTGGAATTATGTCTGTCTGTGTGTCTGTCTGTGAACACGATAACTCGGAAACTATTAGAGCTACGGGGATGAAATTTGGTATGTGGTCTTTAAACATAGTTTGTAGGTTTCTATCAAATTTTGGATAAATTCCGTCAAAGGGAAGTCTGTCTGTACGTCCGAAGTCATGTGAACACCATAACTCAAAAACTTGAATAGCTAAATGGATAAAATTTGGTACACAGTTTTATCGTTATGAATGTAGGTCCGTATAAAAGTTTGGACCAAATCCGTCAAAAAGAGGCGTTCAAATTGCATATTCAATTTCTTTTAATCCGATTCTCATGCGCATGCGTATTGGTAGCAATCTTTTATTTTTGTAAATTTTATTTACAACAATAAATAATGTTTTCAAGCATCAATTGTTAACTTTTTTATTGTTGTAAATCAAACCGATCTCATTATTTCAGCAAATCTTTTATTCACGCGCTTTTGCAATTGTTACGGTTGTGGTAGTATAAATTGTTTTCTTGGGAATTCAATTCCAAAGCAGAATTTTCGCTTTGGTATTCATTGCATTGCCTATTTTATCGCGCCTGCTTCAAAGTAATATTTTTTTGAAACGTGGCAACAGATATTTGATTTCAGGTTTGTTTGTTTTTTTGTTTCACTTTCTCGTATACGAAGTATACAAAGAGAAAGTATTGTAATCGTCAAAAAAATTCGAACTCGAGATTTTGACGAATCTCCACTTAGAAAGTATACGAGAAAGTTTAGGGGAGACCACTCCCGCTGGTTTTCTTTAGGACATGTTTTCAATTAACTTTTAGTTTGTTACAAAAAAACAGTGTGAGTGGTCAACCCTAAACTTTCTCGTATTCTCCTAACACATGTAGAAAAAAATAAGCTAAAAGGCAATAAAACGAACAAGAACCCCTAACGCAGTGGAGAAAAAAAAATAAGCGAAACGTCATACCACGATTTCCAAAGGTCGTCCAACGCGGAATTCGAATTAATTGGAAGCCGGCGTGATTACCAGCAGGGCTGCGTGTAAGATAAAGAAAACGAAATTTGCAACTTGAGCGCCTTTTTTTTGACCGATTGACACAAAAATTGGACACAAATCTGCCATTAAGGTAAGAAGGCGACATACCAAATTTCATTTATCAAAGTAAATTTTTAAAGCAGTTATTGCGTTCAAAAGTATGCGATTATACAGACAGACAGTCAAGCCTACATTCCTGATGATAAAAATGTGTACCAAATTTTATCCGCCTAGCTATTTAAGTTTGTGAGTTGATTGCGTTCACACGCACACGGACATACAGATAGACAGACTTCCCGCGGACGGATTTTGTCCAAAATTTGATAGAAACCTGCAAATTATACGTAAAGACCACTTACCAAATTTCATCCCTGTAGCTTGAATAGTTTTTAAGTTATCGTGTTCACACAGACGGACATAATTCTAAAACTGTATTTTTCGGACTCAGTGAGGTCTAAAACGTGGAGATTCGTCAAAATCTCGAGTTCGAATTTTTTGACGATTACAATACTTTCTCTTTGTATACTTCGTATACGAGAAAGTAAAAATTGATACTTACAATATAGAATTATGCTTTTCCATTGAAGTCAATTCATGTTCACGTAATGCGCATAAAGTGCGCTGTGTCAATTTTTGGAATCAATTGCGCATTTTGCTATAAGAAAAAGGATATGACGTCATAACAGCTTAACACAACAAGTGTTAGATGGTAGATGACATACTCAAATACTTTAAATCTGTGACTGGATGTCACATTAATTGATTCTATTACTTGATTATAAATATATTTTACAATTCTTTGTATTTCTCACATTGTCACAAGCTTATCATGAAATGACAACAATTATCTTATACGGAGAATTGCAAATACACTTATTTATTCCTGAATCGCCAAAAAGGCAATTATGGCATCCACTGCATTTTGGATAGGCATCCAGAATATTATATAAAAATAAGAAAAATGAATTAGTTATTTTAATGGTATCTTTAAGTCCTAAAAAGCGAAAAATATATATTCATTTTATTTTTTTTTCTTCCGACGTAGTGAAAATTGGAAGATTTAGGTAGAATAAATCAATCACACAATCTGTAAAGATGTTTAGACGTGTCATGCGGATTTTAAAGCTTCAAAAAATCAACAAAAGAGATATCAACAAAAAATATATCTTTTTAAATAAGAAACTCGCCGCCTGCTAGGCGGGTTTGCGGCCAGCACCCACTTTGCTTAACATTACCCCTACCACCTCGCTGCTCTCAGCCACTACTTTTTCACTTCAGCATGAAAATCAGTAGAACATACCATAAAACCATAGATTTCATATTCTTTGTAGACAACAGATTCCTTAAAAATTGTAAAATCTTTCAATAAACGTCATCTACTTGTAATGTTTTGTATAACTTTCTCACGAATTTCAGCATCAAAGTCTTCAGATCCATAAATACAGAATTAAATCGCCTTAACTAAACAGTTTCCATCACCTACAATAAGTATTTTACAATATTTTTGACACTCTATTCTGATGGAACTGTTGGGATCTATATATTTAAATAATATGGTAATATCTTCAGACAGTTCGCCAGCCGTAACCACTCGACGGATTTTGATAATTTTTATTTTATATGTAAGCTTATGACGTCTAGATATGTTATCAAGAGTCACCTGCCCACACCATTCTCCATTTTTGAACGAAATCGAAAAACAATTCTCCTCTGTGCATTGTCTATGGGTAAACCTTGTAGAAATCCTCCAGCCCCAACCACTTTACGGATTTATACAATTTTTATTTGAAATGAAAGCTTATGACGTTCAGACATGTCATTAAGGGTTTCCTGCCCCACACCACCCTCCATTTTCGAACGAATTCGAAAAACTCTTCTGCACTGTACAATGTGTAAGGGGGCCCCAACCACCAGATCGATTTCGACAGGGTTTTTTTCATTTCAAAGGTTATGACGTTTAGATATGTCATCAATGGTTGTCTTTCACCACCCTCAATTTTTGAACGAAATCGAAAAAACACTTCTCTTCTTTTCATTGTCTATGTGTAAACCATGTAGAAATTCCTCAGCCCCAACCATCTAACCGATTTTGACAATTTTTGTTTCATAGGAAAGCTTATGACGTCTAGATATGCCATCAATGGTCGCCTGCCTCCCACCACTCACAATTTTCGAGCGAAATCGGAAAAACATATAGAGAATGTATGGTGGAGAAATGTTTTTGCTATTTCGTTCGAAAATGGGGGGGGGCGACCCTTAATGACATATCTAGACTTCATAACCTTTCAAATGAAAAACAAAATTGTCGAAATCGGTCGAGTGTTTGAGGCTGGCGGAGTGAAAGTTTTTTTACCAATTTATTTTAAATGGATAAATAATAGCTGAAAATAAACTTAAGGTTTCATGAGCAATTCACTGTGTTCTTATGTTAATCCGTCTCTTTTTCTTGATTGAATTCTACTTAAAGTTGCAGTTTTGCTAGAAGAAAAAGTTATCTTCACTAGACCATCATGAAAAGGGCACCGTGACTTGGACTTCTAATGAAGAATATTGTCAATCAGAAATTGCACGTTATTTAAATTGCAATAATTTTTAAGCACCTTCTGAAAATATTAAACTACCCTTTTATTTCTAGAACATATTTTAAATAATCTTTCTTGTCAAAAAGCGTGCATGTCTGATTTCAAATTCTCGTTATTTTCGTTTAAAATTCTATATTGAGCATTGAATTATAAATGCAATATAAAGGACGACAAACTCAGTTATATTAAAAGTATTTCTTACTTAAATAATATACTCTGAATTTACACAAATTGCTTCTACGCTACAGATCTAATTTCTAAATTAGTTCAAACACAAGGAAACTGCAAAAAACCGGGATATAAATAACTACAAGCATTACCAAAAATAAAAACGAAATAATTTAAATCATATAAATTTTTCAATATTTTTACAAGTGATATTTTCTCTCCAATAGGTAAGACAAGATCCCGCCTAAGCCGAAGCCACACGTAAAGCGGAAGCGACCCATTTAGCAAGAAGGCCCCATAAAAGACAGCCAAAAGGACAAAAACCGAGAACCAGCGACTGGCTCTTTCACATCAAGGCCCTCAGAGTGTCAAACAAAAAAGCGTGGAAAACAGTAAAATTAAAGATTTAATCTCATCTTCCAACGGCCAAAGGAGAAAAAAAAGTCGAAAGGTTTTCAATAGGTAAAATAGTTCATTGTTTCATTTGTCTTGAACAATTCAGTTCATGGTTTCATTTTTCTTGAACGATTCAGTTCATTGTTTCATTTGTCTTGAACGATTCAGTTCATTATTTCATTTGTCTTGAACGATTCAGTTCATTGTTTCATTTGTCTTGAACGATTTAAGTTTTCCAAATGGTGACTGAATATTTATTTTGTTTACAATCCTCAACATCGTGTAAGATTAGAAGATAGCTTCCTATGTAACTTTGAATCAAATGAGCTCTTTTAATTTTTAATGATGTGTTTGAAGGCATTAGGAATATTTCAAAGTTCATTTATTATTATTATCATTATGATTTAAAACGGCTTTGAAAACAGCTAATTCTATTATTTTTCATTTGTGCACCTCTACTTGGATATTTGTACAAAATGCTTCAAAGCAGGATGATTGCCATTATTTCTTCAGCATTCACGCTTTCTGGCAATACACAGGTTATATTGATCACAGAGAAATTGATATTCTATTATTTTTATATACAATCTATGCTTTCATCCATAAAGAAGCGATGGTTTATTTTTGTTATTTTGTCATTCGTAATATTTTGTTAAGCTTTTTAAAGACCGAATTTTTAATATCATGTTTCTATATCGACTGTAAAAACGAAACATAGATTTAAAAAAACTTAATAGCTATTTTAGATTTTAAATTATATGGTCTAAGACATATTTTTAGGTAGATTCCTTATAGGAACTCTACCTATTGCAATGGTTCTCATGACACGACTTTCGGAAAATTTCTGCAGATCTTCACCGATCATGACCCCTAGAACCCAAAACCACCCTTCGTTAAAAAGTTTATATATATATATATATATATATATGTGATAATTTAATTTTTTAACTTTCCTAAATAATCTTAACGACACCTCATTTTAAATACTTCTACTTTCATCATAATTAACGGACTACAACTTTCTTTACAAATCACGAGTTTCAAGGGGAATTCCCTCTTCTGAGTACTTAAGCGTTCTGCGCATTCTTTTCTGCCCTTTTTCACGCCGAGATGTAAGTTTTCAACAGCAACGCGCCGCTCGGCGCAAACTTCTAAATTCTGGTCATGGAGCTACGTAAAAACTAAGTGCTTTACCTATGAATAATAACGTCTGATGCCTAAATAAAAGAAGATCTAAACAAAATTCGTCTCTTCCTTGATGAAAATGGACTGCCTTCTCCTT
>BGPR01001433.1:23018-54936 GCA_013235015.1 Araneus ventricosus
TATAGCAAAAAATTAAATGACATGAAAACAGAATCACAGCGTAAATACTGCAATGTGTAGAAACAATAACGTCATTGGCTATGTCTGTATTGATCAATATGTAATATTTCATGACTTTTGTAACATTAACGTAAAGGAATCTACCTTTGCCTTCAAGCTTGCCGAAAAGGGATTTTTTTTAATACGGTACACTTTTAGTACATGTATATTCTTTAAATTTCTCAACAATTTTTGAATATTTTTAAATGGGACGTGATTACTTGTTATATTGTAAGTAAATGAACCCCATAAAATTTTCTACTAAAGAATTCGACTTATTGAGAGGCGGGAGAGGTTAATAGCCTCAAAAAGAATACAGAGAACCAAGAGTATCAAATGCCACAATCACTGATAAACATCAAATGATTCATAGTTTGTGATAATCAGCTAGAATCAGAAGTTCCCAACCTGTGGTACTCGTACCCCTGGGGGTACGCGAAAGACCATTTGGGGTACGCGAACTCAAAGTCGGGAATGGCGGACACAAGGAAACATAAGGGATTGAAAATGTTACAGGATTTTATTTCCCCAAGTTCGTATAAAAAGTAAAAGTGAAAGTTGTGTAAGTCCTAAACATACCCTCAAAATAAAAAAAAGAAAGAAAAAAAGGGAAAGGACTAAAGGAAGGGACTAAAAAGGGAATTTTGTAATCGAATTTTCACTCACTTCCTGATGTGCTAGAGCAGAGGTCCCCAACCTGTGGTACGCGTACCCCTGGAGGTACGCGAAGAACCAATTGGGGGTAATACCAGCTAACCCAAATTCGGTAATGGACACAAGAAAACATAAGGGATTAAAAATGCTACAGAATATTGTTTCCCCAAGTTCGTCTAAAAAGTGAAAGATGTACCAGTCCTAAACCTATCTTAAAATAAGTAAAAAAGAAGGCAATAGGAAGTGTAATTTTTAGCTATCCTTATAAGTTAATGAGAAATTATTACACTACTCATTTCATATGTCTTGACGTTGAACTAATACTATTGTAAAAATGGAATAAACAGTAAAATCAATAGTTAGTCCTGCAAATATTATAAATTCCAGTCATTTGACTCTGAATCTCACCTAGGCCTTTAGACCCTCTGAGCTAGATAATTTTTGTGATATAAGAACCATTAATGGTTTATCTACCATCGTTTCGTTTGCCGACTTTTCGCCGAATGTCTATTCCGACGAAAGCCGATTTCAGTCATGTATTGCAAACGAAAGACTAAATTTCTCCTGAACTAGAACACCGATATGGTTTATTGTAGGCTCATTCGAAAACTGATGGAATGGACATGCTTTTGGTAAATTTGTAACTAGAACGGTGTTTGCGATATTCAACATTAAAGATTTTGGCCACAATTCGATTGTGTATTTTGTCAATGTTTCGTCACTTGTAGCTCGGCTTTAAATCCAGATATCCTGAAGAATATGGTGTCATCTTATAGGACTTTCCCTGCTCTTTTAACATATGTGCTTATTTTACGTGTAGGTCTGTCAAAAACTTTTCAAATTTGGATTTTACCTGACTTGTAGCATATTCATTTTATCCACCATAACTGGCAAACGGTTAGAAATAGGACAGGGTTCTATAGTGTTTTATGATTTACATGGACTCTTCTATTATCCTCCTTCGTTTGGAATATTAGGTCAAATCTACCCTTTAACGTTGAGGGGCGATATCACTCGATCCTTGCATATTCCTCTAAAACTTTGATTAAATTAATTAATGATATGATGGGTTCTAACTCTAACATCTACTTGCTGATTGAGAGCAATTTAAGCAATTGAGATCAGGATGATAAATAAGCAGTTCGATTAAGTAACATTTAGAAGATTGTATTGAAAATGTGAGAGCATGAGATAACGTAATTCAAATAAAAATTTTAAAGACTTTTGAATGAAATAGTAGGCTTCCATTTTATAAACATCTAGTTACCGAGTAATCGTTTAATTACTTGATAACTAGATGCGCATAAAAATAATAAATGAATAAAATGATTGATAAGATGGTTTATAAAACTAATGATAACAAATTATGATCCTTTCCTATGTAAAAAACGTCAAAGTATTTAAAAAATTTCAATGAAATAAGTTATGAATAACCGAGTGCTATGTAGCATTCAAATATTTTTACCTATTGTTAGGCTGAAGCAACTGATCACCTAAAGTCACATCAATCAGTTGTAAGAGCCATGCATTTAACCTTTTCTTGGCTTCTTGCCGTGCAAAGACTAACAGTAAATTATCCATGTGCACTGTGAAATGTTCTGTGCGGTTTTATTTTACATTTTGCTTAATCATTGCTTTTGCAATATTTGCAGTTCGGCAACTAGAGATTTGCAGTAGAGAAATAACAGGTATGATTTTGGCCTATACCGAGGAAAATAAGTGAGACAAATTTTCGAATTTTCAATTCTGTGGAAAATGAAAATATTGTCATTTTTTTCAGATTCATTATTAACATGAACATTACTTAGTGATCATTTTTGAAGGTAGAAAAGAATTTCTGTAAAGAAAAAATATCTTTTGAGGTTTTACCAAATTTTCATGTTGAATACAACAAGTTAATGTTTTAGGAGTTGCAAAGCCAAAAAGTGCACCAAACATATAATATTTGTCTGCACAATTCTGTTTGAGAATGTTACCGCCAACAGCATGAGAAATTTCGACCGAGTATTCACGCAGCCACCGAAATTATTCCGGTAGTTGTGGTATATGCGACCATAGCAGCAAAAGGGTTAACTAAAGGTGAATTATTATTATTTTTTTCTACCGATGAAGACTTTTTTAAGGGGGCACTTTTTTCGGAAAAAAAATTCTATTTAGATATAGAGGGCGTCTGAATCAAATGTCTCTAATTTGAAGAGTCGATAAAAAAAATCTATTAGCGATAGGCAAAATTGGCTGTTGAATTCTTAGATTTTGGCGACAGTTTTTATTTTTCGCGTATATCTGAAAACTGATGCTGTCTGCGTACAAAATGCAGATTGTATAGAAACTGCCGCAGCGTGTTGCATTTGCTGTGGGGATGTTATCTAGCATCAAAAACTAATACAATTTTCTAAACGACATCATTTTTTCAGATGAAGCAACATTTCATGTGAGCACCAAAGTGAATATAAGCACAACTGCAGAATTTGCGCTTAGAAAATCCACATGCAGTACAGGAAGTGGAAAGAAACAGTCCAAAAATCAATGTGGGTGTGCTCTTTTACATGATACAGTCATAGGACCGTTTTTCTTTGCTGAGGCTTCTGTGACGGCAAACATTTACCTGGACATGGTGCAAAGTTACGCAATACCCCCAATGCAGCATTTACAACCCACTGATATCTTCCAACAAGATGCTGGGGCACGGATGATCGAGCATTTTGCTGGAACTGGACTACCCGCTGGATATCATCAGGGTTACTAAGGGAGTCCACGTGGAAGTGCACTGATATTTTAATAAAGACTTTGTGAGTACTGTTTTCTAATTTTACATTTTTCTTATGCTTTTTAACTTTCTGTTAAGTGTAGCGACCTCTCCAAATTAGGGATATTTGATTCGGACACCCTGTATATTGATATTCTTTTCTAAATTAACATTTGTGTATTAGTTTAGTTACACTTTGAGTTTGTTGTTGTTGTGGTCCCCCCACACCAATAGTCCGTATTTGATGCTGTATTTCACATTGTATGAATATATGTCTATTTTAATGCATTACATATATTATTATTTTTTAGGGTTGCATTCTTATTCTGTATTTGTTTCGAATTTTTGAATATTTATTCAATGTATCACTCTTTCTTTGTACTCTGCCCGCCAACCGGTAAAACGCTCTATACCCTATGGGTGAATGTGTTGAAGTGGGTAATAAATAAATAAATAAATAAATAACCAAATGTGATACTGAAGCAACATAGATTTAGTGACTTTCTTTCGCATTTACAGTGACAAAAAAAACCAGTTATTTAAGTAAACACAACTATATTTGAAACTTTAAAAATATTGAAAAGATTAAAATAAATAAAAATATTAAAAAAGGGGAATAAAAAAGTGGAAGGGTAAAAAATAATAGTAGGCAATGACAAGAAGTAAGAATCTGGTGAATGACTTCATCAGAGGACAGACATTCATGCAGATTCAAAAGTGGAATAGGTTTTCTGTAGAGGAAAAAGACTTTAAGGCCTGAATTTAATATCCTCTTTTGGCCTGAACCTAAATCGGAATGTATTGGAAAGAAGAACATTTCTTCACAAGGAAGAAATTAAAGACAATCTCCAGAACAAAGTGTGAAAAGAAGGGATTAAAATCTTACCTCTTATGACATATGTAGAACAAAGGGTGACGCTTTAACAAACGTGTGTTACAATGTAAACAAATCAAATAGATGCGTGCGCCTATCTCCATCTAGTGAGGGAAACACTAACAAAAGATTTGAAATTTTTGTGTAAATTTTTTTCACTAAAGATTTTTTAGGGTTTTTATTATTATTATTATTTTTTTATTTTTTATATAACATTTTTTTAACGTTTTTATGCATTTTTATAATTTTTATTATCAATTTTTGAATGTTTTATTATTTTTATTTATTTATATTTTTTTAGTTCAATTTAGTTAAATCCCTTTTCACAAGAAATCTTCATTTGAAAATTTTATAATAATAATTTCAAATTTATAAAAACACAAATCTGATACATTTTCAGATCGTTTGCATTTCTGTTAAAAAACACAAAAGTGCTTAAAGAAAA
Source organism: Araneus ventricosus (assembly GCA_013235015.1). Lineage (NCBI taxonomy): Eukaryota > Metazoa > Arthropoda > Arachnida > Araneae > Araneidae > Araneus > Araneus ventricosus. The sequence goes on from BGPR01001433.1 coordinate 27,777, forward strand.
TAAAGCTCTTAACTTGTAATGAAAAGAATGAGAAATGCAAATTAACAACATTTTGGATGCAAAAAGCAAATGCGCTTAATTGCTGTCCAATTGCTTATTAAATATTATTAATTAAGTCCCTAATGAAGCATATCGGTAATCCACACGTGTCCGATTACCGCTTAAAAAATTGCTGAAATTCCGCGCGGAGTGATTAGGCTGTTTGAAGAGTAATTAAGAAAATGAAACCCGCAAAATTAGACAATTAGACCCATGCGTTTAGATGTCCGGTTGATCAGAATAAATGACCCCCTACGGTCATTCATAAATGCCCTCCGTCTCTTTTAACTGCAATTTATTTCACTTATAAAAACAAAAGTTTTTTTCTTGTCAAAGTCAGAAAGAGTTTCGTATTCGAAGCTTAAGGCTTTTCTTTTTTACTTGAATGCGTTTATTTGTGACTATTAAAAAATGCAACAAGAAATGGGTAGTTTGCTCAACAATATTTGTTACAAACGAGGGTGGAAAATACAGTATTAGGAAAGCATGTATAGAATTTTCATGAATCATTCTCCTGATCTAATTTCTTGTTGCATTGCAAATTTCAAATTTATTAACATTGTTTCTATCACGAGGATAAAAAAGCCCATTATTTAAAATTAATACTTTCTCTATAGGAAATATACAGGGTATCCACTCTAACGTGCCCAATAGCTGATTTCTAAACCATTAGAAATAGACATGTACTTCCATTTGGAAAAATGCTTTAAATGACGTAAAGAATTATATTTTGTGTTTTTTGATTCAATAAATGTACTGTTGAAAAAATGACGAGGTCTACATTTTTATACATTCCACCGGTCTTATTAGCTATTTTTTAGTTAAAAATTATTGATATATCAACATTTAAAACAAAAAAAAATATTTCACTCTCCTACGACTAAAACTGAACGTACTATGAAGTTTTTAATTTTATTAACTTTGGCCAATCAACGGCCGACTTTCTCTCGAGTCGACCGTCGATTGGCGGATCTTTCTCGAAGCAGCCATCGAAATAACCTAAAATCGTCTAAAAGATTGATATTCAAAGCTTTATAACTCGCTCAATTTTAGACGCAGATGAATGGAACTTTTATTTAAAAAATGTCAGTGTGTAAAAATTTTTTTACTAAATGTAACTTATAGGACAGGGGGACTGTATAGAAGTTAAGAAAGCCTAATTCTTTTCAGCAGTACATGCATTGACTCAAATAACATAAAACATAATTATCTACGCTTTTTAACGGCTCTACTATATTTTTAAGGTTTACCGAGCGAGCCATTACTTAATCCACAGAAAAATATTTCAGAACGAAATGAAGAGGGCTCATTGAAATGATAAGAACTTATTTAATGAACACTAAATGATTATTTACAGAATATTCACACTTTATAAAGAAAAGAAAATAATACATTTTTCCGGTTCAGCAACACCGGATCTCTTCACGTGCATTACTCTCTCACTGTCCAAGAGTCATCTCCAACAAGGAAGGAAGCAGCGCCATCTGCCGGATAAATACATCCGTTACAGCTTTTTAAAGCATTTTTCCAAATGGTATATGCCTATCCGTAACGGCTTAGATATTAGCTATTGAGCCACGATTAGAGTGGACAATTGGAATTGCAGCTGTGTGCTTGCCTGTCTGCCTTTGTGTTTGTTGACATGGTAACTCAGGATCGGAATATACTAGATGGATGAAATCTGGCATAAGGTTCTTACACCAAAACTTTAAATCTGTTTTAAATTTAGACTCCTGTCCGTCAATAGGAAGAGGTACTTCTCCTAGACACATATTCGACTTTTTTCTCACTGTGCCGGGAGACGCTGAGTGAAAAAAAAATATGACATTCTAACAAAGACTTTCTATGCAGACTTGAGAAGTTGTATGAAAATATTGTAATCATTTTATTTATTTGACTGCTCTGTCCACTGATATTACGTACATTCTCAGTTTAAATATCAGCTCCTAGTTAAAATACTTGACAGATTTGTGTGAAAAATATGATAAATAGACAATCTTTATTGTTATCACAATTTGTAAGTAACATACTTTTGTAGAAATACACGGTAAAAGTGAAGGAAGAGTTTTAATACAATTAGAAAAATAGAGTATATATGTATTTAGGTGTAGTATCTTTTCCATTGATCAATTTGGGCCAAACTTTCAAATAAATATGCAATTGAAGTAAAGATTGCAATGCTGAAAATCATCCAGGACGTTCTGTATTCTCAGACATACCGACAAACACCCAGAAACACAAACATAATTCCAAAAATGGTTTTTTTTCGAACTAAAAGTGTAAATTATTGAAATTCACAAAATCTCATTTGGTGTATTTTGGAAATTTTAAAAACTTCTGTAAATATATTTCGTACAAGAGAAAGTAGAAGACTAGGAAACGTGGCCAGCAAACCCTAAACAGTGCATTTTTTAGCTTCGATTGTTGTATCTTAATGTTGAACTGACTTCTATGAAACGTGCCAGTCCAATAAAAATCATTTTTCTAATTGAAAAGATAATTAATTCTAATTAAAATTTAATTAATCAGTTTAGTTAAAAATTTCAAAAATAGCGATTTCTTTCATATTTCATTCATAGTATCATATTAATAGAATTCTTTTTTTAAAATGTGAAATAATAGAATTTTGGCGTATAAATAATGGGTTAAAACTACATCTGGCTGCAACAACTTTCGAGGGATTACAAGCAATAGGAGACGAAATGGATATGAGCTAAAACCAAAAATTCTCGTTCAAAAATGCTCGAATATCCGATGAATCGTTAAGCAGGTAGGTCGTTAAGTGAGAAGTAACAGTGACACACATCATTAGCGATTCAGAAACTGTTCGATCTAGTTCAAGTAACGCAATTCGTAATCACTCTTTCGATTCCAAATTTATGTTTACAGGCTGACTGTAGTGCTTGCAGCAAAAATGTGTTTCACTTCTTTTATGAGATTAAATTTTATTCTAGACGAAAGGTGTGGTTTCTAAACATGGATATTTCTGTTAAGAATTTTAAAGACTTAACCTTATACTGAGCAGCTATTCATAAATGCATAACTGCCATTTCTACCTTTTTCTTAAAGACTATTTTGAACAATTTAATAATTGATCAATAAAATCATTGATTTGCTACCTGTTCGACATGAAGAAGAAAAATTTATAGAGAAGAAATTTCAATGAAGTAATTAAAGTTTTAATTAAATAATTTAACGTAAATATTGAGTTGAAATTTTTAAATTCTTTTTTCCAGCATTCGTTATATTATAATTTATATAGATTTGCACAATTTTTTTGGAAAATAAAGAAAGCATCCTTTGAAAAATAAAGAAAGCATCCTTTGGAAAATAATGAAAGCATCCTTTGGAAAATAAGGAAAGCATCCTCTGGAAAATAATGAAAGCATCCTTTGGAAAATAAAGAAAACATCCTTTGGGAAATAAAGAAAGCATCCTTTGGAAAATAATGAGAGAATCCTTTGGAAAATGAAGAAAGCATTTCTTGAGGCTACTGTCTCTTCGCGATAAATGGACGTTATGGTTTCCCCATTTCGTCATCTACTAAGCTATCTACTAAGCTAAAAACGCTTTAGCCATCTACTAAGCTAAAAACGCTATATAATAAACAGAATGAAACTAAATTTATAACCATTCGAGTATATATTTAAAACCAACTTTAAGCCTTATTATTACATCAAAATCTCCATTAAAAGTCTAAATGCATCAATAAATCAGTTTGAAAATAAAGCGATGACCGAATGAATCAATGAACAAAAACCAGTGGCAATTCAGCAACATATTACCACTTAAATTATGCTTCTATCTACTTACGAGGAATGCAAATTTGCCCTAATTTACAAATTGCTTATAATACTAAAACCCAATGCGCTTCATGAAAACGGAGAAAATTTTAGCTCATCTTTTTATATACACAATTTAGATCAAATTCTGCTTAAGAGGAAAGAGATTGAATTAAAAGCTGCAAATTTGTTGTAAGAAATTTGAAAAATAAAATAAGTTTATCTTTGTGAATGCGCTAAACGACTTCTTGAGCCATAAATGAACGAATAATAATTTATTTGAACAAAATATATCTTTTTAATAATTGGACAGATGCCACATTTTTGGAGCTTATATAAACTACTTTTATGAATTTTTAACTGCAATTTTTTAGTTGAATGTAAATAGAAATCGATTGCTGAAAAATTACATCACGTTAATATTCTTAAAATCTATATTAATCAAGGAAAAAAGTGTTTGTATATCCTTCTAAAATAAAGATGTGCTTTTCGCAAAAGAGGTTACAAAATATCGGCAGATAGAATCTAGTTCTAGAATAATTGAAATTCATTTCCGTTCTATCTGACATCATTGCCCGAGGTGCACTTTCAATTTAATTACTAAAGATCCAGTTTACTGCTCTTGTATCCTTTATTTTTATGTTTTACCAGTTGCAGGAGTTTTTATAAACACAGATCATACCTTCATTTTTCTTACCTTCGGAATTCTTTCGATAAATACAAATAGAAGATGCAGTTCGATTTCATTTAGTTTGAATAGACAGATGAATATTTTTTTGTTTGATTCTTTTTTCTTTGCCGTGAGCTATGTTTGATTTTGCTTTTCTGTTTGAGTCATAAAAAGCGTATTTTCTTGAACAGACAGTATATGCGAAAATATTTTAGATTACATAATTTTGAAATCGATATTTTTGAAAAACAAAAAAAAAAAAATCATGAATTTCTGATCCCTGTCTGGAATTTTAACAGATTTTACGAGAAAATTCCGTATTGTAATCTCATGTAAATGTTTTTATTGATTTGTTAAGAAAACTTTATTTACAAATCTGATACGTAAAGCAATTTGAATGAACCTGTCACATTCCTCCTATATAAATACTTTTCCTTGTTTTTATATTCAAGATGACATTCTTTAATACAGAAAAATAATTTCACTCAGTTTCAAATTATGTGTCTCCACTTTTTACTTTCTCGTATACGAAGTTATACAAAGAGAAAGTATTGTAATCGTCAAAGGATTCGATCTCGAGATTTTGACGAATCTCCACGTTTTAGACCTCCCTGAGTCCGAAAAACACAATTTTAGAATTATGTCTGTGTGTGTATGACTGTCTGTGAACACGATAACTCGAAAACTATTAGAGCTACGGGGATGAAATTTGGTTGTGATCTTTACACATAATTTGTAGGTTTCTATCAAATTTTGGACAAAATCCGTCTACGGGAAGTCTGTCATCTGTCTGTCCGCGGTCATGCGAACGCTATAATTCAAAAACTTGAATAGCTAGATGGATAAAATTTGGTACACAGTTTTATCATCATGAATGTAGGTCCGTATAAAATTTTGGGCCAAATCCCACAAAGGATTGACTTTCTGTAGGTCTGTATAATCGCATACTTGTTTTACTTAAGTTAGTATGGCTGGCATTTGACCTTGGCGGTCTACGAAGGAAATCGTAGCGAGCCGCAAACACGTGCTTCGGAAATTATGGCGATCCGAATCGAAACTTCGTTCTGACATTCTCCAGATGGTAGGTATGGTGAAATCTTGCGTGATATCTGTAGTAAGATTTCTTACTCAAAAACGTTAAATTAAGTTGTGGTACCTCAGCGCGAGTAAAAAGTGAGGACATACGCAATTCTTTTTGCAAAATATTAAGTTTCAGGAATTCATGAATTTGATTATGTTTCATTGTAAATCACCATTCATAATTTTTTTCTCAAAATAACTAGGCCTTGGGGAAATATCCCAAGAATATTTACCACCACACTAACTGGTCGTATGCGAGAAAGTTTCGGGGAGGTCACTCCCGCTGGTTATTTCTTTTAAGCCTCCAGAAGAAGAACAGCGATTTATTTTAGAATGCCAAAATTAAAATTAATGGGTATTAATAATATTAATTATGATATTGTTTACCTGTACCCGTGAGGAGCATTGCTCCCGAACTCGCCAGTGCGAATATTTTTCCCGACGGAGGGTTAATTTTGACAAAAAAACATAAGTGTAGCTTACAAAGAGTACCATAAAAGCATTTCTATGTACAGTTGAATGAATCTCAAGATCATCTTCTAAAAAATAAATGAAACAAACAATCACTGTTTCTAATGGATATTTTAAAGCATTTTTGAGCAATCCAATTGATCTATTGGAGCCCCAGTATTTGTTGCGGTACCATCACATCCAAAAGATTTAATAAAGATTTTAGATTAACCGGGTTGACCGAACCCGGATTATCCGAAATGCCTCTGAAATCACAAATCCAAAAAAAAAAAAAAAACCACACGTACTGTACTGCACGGGAATAATCGCGAAGACGAGACTCTTCTGCAAAGATATTCCCAATTTTTTCTGTTAAGCCTCCCCAAGAAGGTCAGTATTTAATTTCAGAACGATAAAATTTAAAAATTAATGGGTATTAACAATATTAATAATAATATTGTTTATCTTTGCCTGTCAAGCGCATTGCTCCCGACGTAGGATTAACTTTAATAAAGAATATAAGTGTGGCCTACAAAGAGAGTTTGAGTTCGCTTTACACTCAAGACATTACAGAAAATAATACTGTAACTATCTGTGTGGCCCGGCGTTGCATGGGCTATCACAAATAATAGTATATTCCCGGGTGGAGAGAAGTGAGGTCACGTGAGACCTTGGGGTTCCATATATTTTCATATGCCCCGCCTCCGTTTTTCTCTACAACCAACAAATATTGTCACTTACTTTCCCTAACAAACGTTACGAAGTTAAACACTTTAATACAAAAAAAAGACAGAAAAAAAAGCATGAAAACGATTTTTTCTCATTGTTAATAAATCCAAACACAGAAGCTCGCTCAGAAAGAAATACCAACTTCCGTTAAATAAATAAAAAAAATGCGACACCGGATGCGAAATCTAATACTAGGGGAAAAAAGAATCCACCGTGAATGAATTCACCTTGCTGCCAATAGATGGCAGCACGTGAATTCATTCATTTTGACGTTTTTAATTAATATCTTCGTAACTAATTACAATTTCGGAGTTTAAATAGTCGAAATGGATTCCTTGGATTATTTCCCATCTTTTGGTACTTACGGCTAGTTTCAGGATTCAGTGGTTCGTGAGAAGATAGAAGGACATATATGCATATGCTTGTTTACCTTCGAATTTTAATATATAAGATTAGACACAAAGCAATAACGGATGTTCATGGCTTAAGCAAAAATATCGTTATCCGAAACGCCCCTCCCTTTAGTTCGGTTAACCAAGGTTGTCCTGTATTTTCTTATTTTCAGAACTTAACTATCAATAAATCGATTAATAAAATTTAATGTTGATTCCATTCATGTGGTGTCACGTGATAATGAATTTGACTTGATTTGATGATTCTGTAATATTTATCCCTTTATATCACAACAACTCCAATTTGAAAAAAAAATTACTCAGACGTTAGAGTGCATCCTTGTAAGTATGGAAAAAAATAATTTTAAAAATTTATCATGTTAAAATAAAAATTTATTGACAAAAAGGGTTTTTTTTCAATTTTGCAACATAATGCAAAAGGGCATAAAAAATTCAAAATTTCAGTTTTTAAGACAGTTGATAGTTTTGTTTTAACAAAGACCTTCATCACATTTCTCACAAAAAGATGTGTCCACGCTTTTTAATTTCACTAAATTCTGCAGAATTATCAGGAGGAACATCGTGAAAATGTTTAAGTGTCAACTGAAACTTTGTTTTTAAAAATTACCTCAGTATCACCATCTATTGGGGAATATATGGTCAAATTGTGTTTACTACAGTGTTATAGTATTGCAACAACCAATGAAATCGACTTTAAGTGCTTAATGTGGAAAAGACAGTGCCTTTTGGGTTTGTTGCAGATATGCAACACCGTGACATAAAGGGTTAAAATAATGTATTATAAATTAAATACTAAGAAGTAGAAAATAATCAAGATAAAAATGCCTGCTTTGTACACTAATAAAAGTGTGTTTTAACAGCTGGGTTTTTTTATTGCCGAAAGCATTTGATACAGATTGAAATGAAAATAAATATTATTCCGTACTTCACACGTCACAATAAATAACCCTGTAATGAGTCTTTGCATTAAAGTTGATTGTTGTAGGACAGGGCCGGATAAAGGGGGTTTAGAGCGGTGCGAGCGCATAAGGCCCCGCGTTTCTGAGGGCCCCGCGCCTCTGGCAGATTTTAGAAAACAAAAATGAATGGCACTGATTTATTTAACTAAATCACAATTTGCCGTCTAATTTTGCCTTTCGGGATACAATATTACAAATATTGCAATATCTATTTAAAAATAATTTATTTCAATTGTATCAAAATTTTGCTTCTGTTCTAAAATTATATTGACCTTACCATGATAAAAAATAATGAAAAATTAATTGAAATCCAACATTAGTGAAGAACAATTGATTTGCTTAGACATTTTACCTTCTTCGAAACCTTTTTAACCAAAAATCTAAATCGTGATGATATTATCAACGAATTTGTTATAACACATGTAAAGAAATGGGAAAATGAAAATTACATATTATGAATTCATTCTAGAAACTCGCATACCAAATTGTATTTATGAAGCAATTATGTATGTAATTTGATTTATTAACGACTTTTTCTGTGATTGAAATATTAACTTAATAAAAATAATTTAATTATTTATCATTTACATATATTCCTTTAGTCGTAACAATACCAAATTGTACAAAGCAATAAATAGCAAAAAGCAATTAATTATTTTAAATAAATTAATTCCCCACTTCCGTTCGGGTCGGCTCTAGTGCTGGATTCCATCTTTATCCATAACTGGGATCCAATATCATTTTATGAATCCGTTCACTATGTCAGCTTAATCAGACCGACTTTAAATTTTTGAAATATGCCCTCTTTCATTAAGGGATATCTTTCATAGTATTTTTTAACATAAAATTTAGTCATGACATTTTTATTAATTATTCTTTCTCGATTTGATTTAAATAATAAAATTTGATAAGCGAGATTAAATCTTGTTTATGCAATATAGTACCCATACCATTTAAATTGTGGAGATGACAGAGAAAATTTAAAATGAAAGGTATAATTCCGTAAAGAAAATTTGCTTATTTTTTTTAATTCTAGAGAAAAGTTCAGGTGAGAAAGCACGTTTCTGATTAAACAAACTTATTCAGCGTAGTTGTTCTACTTTTCGCGAAATGTTTAAACGGGGCCTAATTTTTCTTATGTCTATTTTACGTTCAGAAACTGTTTCAAGTGGAAGAGAATCTCTCGGAAAGAAAGTTCGTTCAATGCCTTCATCAAAGATACAAGGACGAACAGAGAAGTGCTAAAAGTGTTTTTCTGAATTGTTAAAGATACGAAAATGCAAGTTTCCGCCTCATCAAATTCTTATTAAGATATCAATTCAAGACTGCACATGGTGAATATTTGCCTCTTCTGGTTGGAATTTGTTTCGAGGTTAAACAGCAAAAGTAACTCCTTCTCTCAGTCGAATAATAAGGAAGAAGTATTTATACTAAAAAGAAAAATAAATTTAATTAAGAATAGTTTTTAAAAACACATTTTATTTTGCGTACTAAAGACTAGGACAATTTTTGTTATAATTCTTTTCTGCTTTCCGATTTTGAAATAAATTTTTTCACAAATTTTCAATCAGATGGAGCCATTGGGGTAGAATCAAAATTTAATTAAATTAATCAGTTAACATATAATTAAGTTCTGAAAATATTATAATAGTGCATTGCCATCAAAATCACATAAATGTACAAAATTTGAAAGCACTAGCACACACCCGTACATGACATTTAAGAATAAACCCACATAAACATGTAAAAAATCTTTTTTATGGGCGCAAATTTCAATATTTAAACCAAGTCCGATTCTATCTACAATTTCTTTTTATTTTATGTTGGAGATACATTGAGAATTTGAGAGTGGATTCACGTCCCGAGTCCCATAAAATGTGCTGACTAAGCACTGAAGCTAGATTTTCCAATGAATTACGAGCGTCAGGTCGGCCTCTTTTATCTTCGGGACTATGTCACATATTTTTTTTACACATTTCCAACAGTCATGGATGATCTTGAAAATTTTTTTATCTGACTAAATTGAAATAAAGAAAGTTCCTAATTGAAAAAACGGGAGAAATGAAAACAAAACAAACATGACTTTGAATTGTCTAATTTTCCCTCTTAGCTTGTGTACGTACATTAAATATTCACTAAGAAATAAGAAGTAATGATGAAACTTCCTTAAACATTTTTATTTAGCTTGACTTCTTTCCCATTTATAAAGATGGGATTTTATAATCGATATTTTACACATTCCCAGATGTACTAGAGTTTAGAAATTTTGTACGCTTGTGACAATACGCTATTTTAATATTTTAAGAACATAATAATCAGACGTAGGTGGTTCAAAAAGTAAGGTAATAAGTCCTCTGAGGAAAAAGGTTTAATCATGAAATCAAAGAGATAGATAAAGCTAGAAAGGCACTGGTATATATTACTTTTCCTCATAGTCACCGTGGTTGTCGAAGCATTTGCGACATCGGTGCACCAATTTATCGAAACCGGCATAGAAGAAATCTGGGTCCAGGTCGCTGAGCCACTTAACTTCGGCTTCCTGGACTTCGGCATCGGTTCTGAAGTGGCGAATTGCCAGATGCTTCTTCAACAGTCCGAAGAAATGAAAATCAGTTGGGGCGAGAACAGGTCAAGAAACATGTGTGCATAACTGTGGAGGACGTCCACCATAGAGACATTGAAATACCCTCCTTATAGTCAGGATCTCGTAATGAATGTCCAAGTGATTTTCAACTGCTCCAGACTGCTGAGACGCATTGTCAGCTCGCCATTTCGGAACCGATGCTGAAGGCAAGTTAAGCGGCTCCACGACCAGGACCCGGATTTCTTCTATGACAGTTTCGATAAATTGGTGCACCGATGGCCCAAATGCTTCGACAACCATGTTGACTATGAGGAAAAGTAATATATACCAGTGCCTTTCTAGCTTTATCTATCTCTTTGATTTCATTATTAAACCTTTTTTCTCGGAGGACTTATTACCTTATTTTTTGAACCACCTACGTCTGATTATTATGTTCTGAAAATATTAAAATAGCGTATTGTCACAAGCGTACAAAATTTCTAAACTCTAGTACATCTGGGAATGTGTAAAATATCGATTATAAAATCCCATCTTTATAGATGGGAAACATGTCAAGTTAAATAAAAATGTTTAAGGAAGTTTCATCATTACTTCTTATTTCTTAGTGAATATTTAATGTACGTACACAAGCTAAGAGGGAAAATTAGACAATTCAAAGTCATGTTTGTTTTGTTTTCATTTCTCCCGTTTTTTCAATTAGGAACTTCCTTTATTTTATTTTAGTCAGATAAAAATATTTTCAGGATCATCCATGACTATTGGAAATGTGCAGTAAGAATATGTGACATAGTCCCCAAGACAAAAGAGGCCGACCTGAGACTCGTAATTCATGGGAAAATCTAGCTTCAGTGCTTAGTCAGCACATTTTATGGGACTCGGGATGTGAATCCACTCTCAAACTCTCAATGTATCTCCAAGATAAAATAAAAAGGAATTATAGATCGAATCGGACTTGGTTTAAATATTGAAATTTGCGCCCATAAAAAAGATTTTTTACATGTTTATGTGGGTTTATTCTTAAATGTCATGTACGGGTGTGTGCTAGTGCTTTCAAATTTTGTACATTTATGTGATTTTGATGGCAATGCACTATTATAATATTTTCAGAACTTAATTATATGTTAACTGATTAATTTAATTAAATTTTGATTCTACCCCAATGGCTCCATCTGATTGAAAATTTGTGAAAAAATTTATTTCAAAATCGGAAAGCAGAAAAGAATTATAACAAAAATTGTCCTAGTCTTTAGTACGCAAAATAAAATGTGTTTTTAAAAACTATTCTTAATTAAATTTATTTTTCTTTTTAGTATAAATACTTCTTCCTTATTATTCGACTGAGAGAAGGAGTTACTTTTGCTGTTTAACCTCGAAACAAATTCCAACCAGAAGAGGCAAATATTCACCATGTGCAGTCTTGAATTGATATCTTAATAAGAATTTGATGAGGCGGAAACTTGTATTTTCGCATCTTTAATAATGCTTAACTTTTTGAACCACCTACGTAATAATCAGTTTATCGATTAACTTAATTAAATTTTGAGTTCGTAACAGCCTCCTAGTGGTGAATTTGAGAAAAAATTTATTTCAAGATTCCATAATATTCCTAACAATGAATTGTAAATTAAAAATAAAGAGTAGAAAATGATTAAAATTGAAAATCTACTTTTTAGTACACTAATAAAAGTGTGTTTTTAAGAACTGTTTTTATTTTTAACCTTAAAATCTTCATTTTTAAAAAAAAATTCATTTAAAAATGCTTTTTTAACTTTTATTTCTTGAATAAAATATGGGACAAATACTTTTAAAAATCCTATTTTCTTTAAGTATGCTTTTTGGTTAAAAAATAGTTTGTTACCAACTGACAACACTGGGTTTTATTTCAGGAAATAATTTCCTTAATAAAATTTTATAATGTTAAACACAGATGAATTTTAAAAACTAATAATATGGATAAGAAATTTCCTTCAACATAGTAAAATAAAATATGGTATTACCAAGCGTACAAATTACCAAGCGTACAAACAAAGCAAAAAAGATGCAGCCTCGAGTGAATAACATCAATTTATTTTTATTATTTTATCAGCACTCAGACTACCATCTATATGTTGTAAATTGATTTAACAAAATTTTCATTGTATATCTTATTGACAACAACAGGCAATAGAGCTTCACTGTTATTCTCAAGATTTTAGAAGGAAAAAGTGGATATGTTGCTTAAAGGTAACATATCCGCTTAAGGTTTAAAATTATTTACCGAGTTATTTCAACAATACAGTCTACGCAGAATGTTTGTTATATATTTCTTTCAAAGTTCTGAAGTCAGCAAAAGTGAGAAAGCAATGCACGTAGGGTATCGGATTGTTCATTTAAAACCAGAGTGTGTAACATCACGGTCCTTCCACAGCTTACTACAAATGCCAAAGTAAACTCGACCAAATCAATGAATCGACTGTCGCGAAACACAATCAAAAGAGAAATAATTTTTAGCTCGATACATTGTGTTGTATCTTTTGAAGTAATTGCATCTTGAGATCAATTTTTGCAAGATTCCAAAGATGAAACATGTACTGAAATTAATAAGCTTAGCTAAAGAAGTTTTTAAAGCACACTTTCATTAGTGTGCTAAGCGGCAGACATTTTTTTAAGTTTAATTATTTCCTATTTTTTAATCTAGAGATATATTGTTCTTTAAACTCTCTACCCGGCATCACCACCGGTACGAAATAAAAATTTATTTTAATTAATAGTTAATTGATATTTTTATTTATTAATTAATTAACTGAAAATTTATTTTAATTATTTTCTGCTTTTCAGTCCAGGAGGCACATCTGGTATGGTATCAAGATTTAATTCAATTAAACGGCGAACTGATAATTAAGATCTGAAAATACTAAAGTGGTCCTTTCGAAAGTGAAGACGCACTCCTCGAGATAATAGTGGAAGCTCTTCCCCTAACTTGTTTAAAGTGTATCCGAAACATCGAAATCATTTATTAAGCTTTTTTTTACTTATTAAGAGCTAATTGTGTCCATGATTAAGAAAGTTATTGAAGTCTGAATTGTAAAATAACATTAAAAAAAAGTTTTCAAAAATACACTTTTATTATTATATTGGGTGTCCCACCAAGACAGCCCAAACTCTGCACAGCGAGATTCCTCTCTTGGAGTACTCAAAAAATGTCCAAAGAACTATACTTGTAAGACCCATAGTTTTCGAGAAGAATGCGAGAGAAAAGTATGACGTCATATCCGGTGTAAGAAAAAAAATATTGGAAACATGAACATCGGTATTTGCATATGTTAACATAGGAAGATGTTTCCATCTTGACATTAATACGCTCGGAGTTTATCGGCTTACTAGCTCGCACTGCTGATAAAACTCCAAAGAGATATTCCAAAGGCGTTTGCACTCCAAAGACATTCAAACACGTTCACTCGTCTCATCAACTCCGGGTATTTATAGTCCTCCCGACAGGATGTGACGTCACCTAGTACATCTGGTACATTCTTTATATACTTATGGCTTCCATTCCCCTCGGCCTCCCATAGAATCTCTCTAAATGTCTCTTTCCACCCATAAAACTAACGCTGCTGGAAAGGGACATTATAGATTCGTAACAATATAATGGAATGTATAGACAAATTCAGATCCACGATAAGACTATCTCAGTAGGTAAAATCGAATTTCCTTTACTTTACACTTTTATATATCTTGACATATATTTCATGTTTATAAAGATGGAACTGTGTATTCAATTTCTCGCTCCCTTTCTGATACGATAGAGTTCTGAAATTTTACACAAATATCCGTTCCTGATAACAGTACACATTTTAAAATATGTTCAGATTACGATTATCAGTTAATCAGTGAATTTAATTAAAATGTTGATTCCAGACCAGTGGGGCCATCTGGAAGTCAATTTGAGAAAATATTGCTTTTAAGATTACATAATATTTATAAAAATGATTTACAAATTAAAGATTAAGGAATAAGAGCAAATAATATAAAAAAATCATATTTTTTAGCACACTAATATAAAACAACGAGTGTTTTCAAAACCGTTTTTTAAATTTATTTTACTACTATTTTTCTGCTATGTGTTGAATTTCCTGGCTGTATTTCAATATCTTCAGCACTCCATATTACATCAGAAACCATTACCGAGGTGAATTGCTTTCAAAAGTGAAAGTACTAATGATTGAATTCACATTATTTTTAATAAATAAATTTTAATTTAATTCTTTTCAGCGCGAAAGTACAGCTCAGCATTCTCAAAGTCAAATACACTATTGGTCTTGGCGTTTACATAATACTATAGGAGCGCTATGTTATAAATAAATAAATCGTTCATTTTGTTATTACAGTAATTTATTCAAAACTAAATTCATCAATTTCCATACAGAGTTGAGCTTGAAAGTTTCAAGTATGCTGAATGTAATCTTGTAAAATCTTTCTCTTAACAGCGAAATCATTTTGCTTGAAATACAACAAAAGACGTCTATCTTGATTATATAGGGAAATTGAGAGAACTATCTGAATCTCCACCTTCTAATTAATACTTTCGTAATTGTTAATGGAATATTGATCGAAGTCTTCTGATTCCTCTGATCCGAAATTCTTCAGATTCTTCGACTTCATTCCGAGAAAAATGAAAGGAGGAGAAATGAAGTTGCTTCTCACTTAATAAATGCAATTACTGCTCCGAATGCTCTTTTCAACTGATGTAGGTGACTGACGAGACAGAAAGACATTTCAGATGAATGCAATATTTCCATCATCATTATGATTCGAAATGCTTCCATGTCTGGTGAGCAGTCAATATCGAACAAGAAATATTGCTGTTTTCACAAAATGGGAAGTAAAATATGCCCCCTTTAATATTGTTATGAAATTATAAAGTTGTTACCCTGACATGCTAATCTTATGATAAGAAAGAGAGTTTTACAGAGGTTTTACTGGGAACCAAGACAGTAAACTTCGCCCTTGGCGACAAACTTGCTACCATTTTGGCGACAAATTTGGCAACTTTTGTGACAAAACGAAGCTTTTAGAAAATTCACGAATTGCGGTCCTATCTATAGTAGGAGTGAAAATATTCAGAACCTTCGAGAGTCGAGAACTATGTAGCGTCATTTCCTGTCGGAAAAGATATGAATACCGAGAGCTGGTCTAGTGAATAGATGAGTTGGGGTTTTGGCCGCATTGCAGGCTGGTTATCTAATATACGCTGAGCGCAATTGAAAGTGCTGTGACTGAGAGTTTTTGGTGTTCTCTGTTGTTAATTTATACAAGTGCTGTTCGGTCCTACTTTTGTTTTTCTGGAAAATTCGTAAAATAAAGAATCAGTTTGTTGGACTGCATTAACGTACACTCACCAAACATTTTTTGTAACAATATAATTTACACTAATTTTATTTACGAAACACAATTTTGTTTATAACTTTCAGGTCAGTAGCTTATCTAAAATTTACTGCAATTGTCAACGGTGACTATATCCATGGTACAAAGGCGTGTTAAATAAATAATATTAAAAAACTTTTAAAAAATTGGAATGATATAGACAAATCTGCAAATTTTATCATCGAGAATACGTAAGCAGTTTTAAATATATTGCTACTGAGTTTTTTCATGAATTAATGAATGTTTCTCTTCTATTCCATATGATTGTTTACGAGCCAAGACACTAAACAGACGGTTTCCACCTTCTAATAACTCTCATCTATTCCATTCAGAAGTTGTTTTTGAAGAGAATGGTTTATTATCCTGAAGACACTTTTTGATCACCTTTATTTTGTCGCTCATTTTTCAGCAGAATTCATAAAAAAGTAATGGCATGTTCACTTAAAAAATAGCATAAAACCTCACAAAATTAAAAATAGATTAATACAAATCGTTGCTAGTAAAAGAAAGGAAAGTAAAACAATAATAAAGGAAAAATACAGTAGATTTTCGATCCGACTCGTGATTATTTGGCCTTCCTACTATCTGGCCAAGATAGAAAAAGAAGATTAAAAAATGGCTAAAGAAGAGAAGCAGTCATCTTTCAAGGACGTTTCTCAAAACTAAAAACTGTCAATTTGGACTCTTATCTCCGGCTTACCTTCCCACATTCATGTAATTATTTATCAATGAATAGTGCTATAAAGCTATAAAGTCGTTTCCCTGAGATGCTAATCTTGGCGACAAACTTGCAACCTTGGCGACCATTTTGGCGACTTGGCGGCAAAGTTGGCGACCATTTTGGCGACTTGGCGGCAAAGTTGGCGACTTTGGCGACAAAAGGAATTTTCTAGAAGGACGTCGAACTTTCAACCTATTTCTACTGGTTTCATGAATTTTCTAGAGATTACGTCACTTCCTATGTAATGAAGTCGTCATGAGTAATGATAGGTAGATAGCCTGGCCACAATAGTAAAATAAATTTAAATAAAGTTTGTGATAAATAAGCCTACGTTTAAAGTTTTTTATTTTGAAATTGCATATTGGATATTTTATTTTACTGCTGTATATTTCATACAAGTAATAACGATCAGTACAGTAACGAGAACACGCACAAGTCTACATATAGGACACATTAATTAATTTTGCATTCATCGAAAACTAGGCCATCCGTCAAAGAAAAGATGGTCCATGGAAATGAATATAACATAACAAAGCAGCTGAAAATGTCAATCGAAGGAATTGTAAATCAAAATGGATGAACCTTCTCTCTCAAGATCGCCATGAATATGGACATAAGGCTTCAGGTTTGCAGAGCTGGGGACTTACTACGAAGGTGACGCGGAAAATCTTTCAAGTTTGGAAGATTAGATAGATTCATTCATAATTTGGAATTGACAAGCAAGAGTGATAAAGGCATCTCAGCTTATTTGCGTGGAGCATTTTCCATTCCAAATATCGGAATTGGACAGAAACGCCGAATGTCTGATTTCTTAAAATAAAACTGACTTTTATAAAATAATTCTTTCGATTTTTTCAACACATACTGACATAGACCAGTTAAGTAATGATATCGTTAGAATGATTATTCTTAGTACAAAACATTTATTAATTACCAGAATTTTCAGTTTGAAGTATATTCTGTCCCCAAACGGGGATGGGGAGCATGGCACATGCCAAGTGCGTAGCGCAGCGCCATGTTAATTTTGGAATCCGTTCGGCATCTTGTAGGAGGAAAAAGAACGTGATGTTACAGCGCAGCGTAGGACGATGAATGTTTAACTCATAGATGACATTCGCACTTAAGTTTGTCCTGAAACTGTGACGTCACTTAAGTTGACACCATTAACGTTTTTTCTATTCTTTGCATCTGAATAACAACTTAAGTTCGAATATTTAAACGCAATTTAAAAATATAATATTAATTAATATTTTTAAAAAGAAACAAAATTCTTTCAATAATTTTTATAGTCCTGATCAGATTTCCGTTTTTAATAAAATTCTCTTTGAAGTTAAATAAAAAATTAATTGATTTCTGAATAGTGTTGTTGAAGCTGCTTCGCAAGAAAAAAATAAAACCTTTTATGTAATTTTTGGTCCTCAGTTTTATATGCGAAAGAATTTATGCATAAGTAACGCCTAGTAGGGTTAATCATATTTCATAGAAAAGACCATTACTTTTAATAAAAACTTCATAGAAAGCTTAAATAATATGTGCTGATTTTTGATAATGGCCAGATATTAATCCGACTCATAAATCCTAATCTACATCTGCCGTTTTATGCGACAGATACTTAGATACAGTTTATTTTTATTAATAAAATAAGTTGTGTTTGAAATATTTGCCGATAAATATTAACAAGTCTAAAAACTCATGTTTTAAAGTTGGCGTGCCTAAGTTATTCGAAAGTTCACTCATCACTGAATTTTGACTTGTGTCGGAACCTCAAGATGACTTCTCGCAGCAAATCGCATTAGTCTCAGACCGTGGCGTCCCCCGATAATGGTGCAAACCCCCAAACCGTCTCAGGATGTTTCTAGACACGAGCTCGCGGGATCACAGGAGCTAACCAACCATAAGAGAGCACTTCCGCCGTTAACCGTGTTAGTATTGATGAGCTGGATTCTGTTAATAACAGTTGCGCAAACAGTTTTCTCTCAGCACTTGCTGACCGAAAAGACAGTTGGATTGCCCGGTCTGAGAGAATAATTGCATTTTCTTCCGACACCGAAAGCTACGGCTAATGGAAATGAAGACGGCACATGAGTAAGATTGGTGGAAATTTTAAAATTTCCATAATTTGTAATCGTGCCTGTATTTGGGTAAATGTTTGGCAGCAACTGTTTTAGCTTCAGACAAGAGTATTTTGCTAAATTGTTCATTTTGTGCTTTAAAAAATCATTCCATTCGACTTTTATACTTTTGGACCTTGCTAAAACTTTTATTAATTTTCAATACTGTGGTTAGAATTTGTATTAATATTGCATATTATTATGAGATCATTTCTAATCAGTCTTGTTAGTACTGAAACTCAATACATTGGATGTGTGTTATTCTCCATTTCTTTCTTTCTTTTTTGCATATTTATGTAATTGGTAGAAAAATTGCCCATCTCCATTTTGCCCGCTTTACGTGAAAGGTGATTTAGTATTTTTAGTTTTTATACCGAGCTCCGAAATTTATTTTTCGAAGTTTTTTAATTTCATGAATTTTAACGACGAAAGCAGTGAATCTTCTTTCTTATATAGCTCTCAGTATTTCGAGAAAATCAGTGACTGAACTTCGAAACTGACAGATTTGGACACAGACCCTTTTCCTACAAAGGCACAGAATTAATCTTGATGAAGCATCGAAAGACAGTTACGGAACTGTTTCAGAATATAAAACACAAGCTAATGTATCTGGAAAGAATATCAGCAATAAGGCATACCACTTATCTTTGAAAACAATAGTATAATTATGTATTTAATTGTTTATTAACACATTTTGGATGTATCACGAGTTTACTCGTGTAAGTTGGAAAAAATACACTCGAAACATAAGTTAACCCCTTACCCGTCCGTGACTGATGGTACGAAAAGTACGAGTAAGCTCGTGGTCCGTACGCACTTCTTCATGTGTTTGGGATTTTCAACGCATTTTTATACATTAAAACATAGCGGTCGGATCACGAGTATACTCGTGTAAGCTGATAAAAAGTGTCAGGTCTTTAACCTTTTAACATCGAAACGGCTTTACTCGTCATTGAATGATAAGCATCTGATCGTTCTAAACCGCCCAAACCGTCATTATAGGGTTAACGTGTTAATATGGTTATTAATTTTTTGGAAATCTGTTCACTCCAACCAAATTTTCCATTTTGTGAATTAGATGCATAGTAACTACCATCTAAAGAAAATAAGACTTTAACACAAGTTTCAAGTTGCACAGTCACTTCAATTCATAAAGAGATATTAAATGACATTTAACTCTGACTGCAATCACCATTACTGAATCAGAAGTCTAGTAAATAAAACAGCGATTCATGCTGTCGAACGACTTTCATTACTTTCTCTAGAACATAAATCAATAAAAAGAATTCTTATTTATTCATTTTTTGGCATAGTTATTTTTGGCTTTTTAAAAACATGAACTTGGTAATAGTATGGAATATGTTTACGTTGCATTATTGAAAGATAGGTATTATTTTTGATCCATTTGCAAAATATTTCTATCCAGAAAACAAATTGCACTTATATTGAAAAGTTTTGATATGCCATTTGATAAATTACTCTACAAGCAATTTTCATTTCCATGATTTTATAGGATACGATAAGAACGATTTGATCCTTGCATATTATTTATTTAAAAACGATATCAGTTTTGCTTATCTTGTATGGGGTTTGAATTGTTCATTTTCTTTATTTATCTAAATATATATGCATTTGATCTAAAATAATGTTCATTGGATCTTAAAGTATTCAAATTAGGGAATTAATTTTTTTCTGGCAAAATCTTTATTTTTTTTCAATTCGAGACTGTTTATTTTTAACTCAGATTTTTAATAATATATTTATCAGTCAATACAGATTATTTAGATGAAAACTATTGAACTCTTGTTATTTTATGAAGTACAGAATTAGGGATAAAACAGTCGAAATTTCGATATTTGATACTTTCCAAGTCCAAATATTGTCATCAAATATTGGGAATCACAGCTCCTTGAAAAATAGAATTCTAAAAAAAGTGACTGAACGACTAATGGATTTTCATAAAATGCCACGTTTTATTAATCAACCAATCAGGTCAATTCACGTTACATAAGAGACATATGGCAAAAGTAAATGCGCATGTCAGATCTAATTGTACGTTGTCTTCTTGAAAAATAAAATTTGAAAAAATGGCTGAACTACTAACCGATTTTCATAAATTGCTTCGTTTAATAAATAAGCCAATGGAATCATTTCACGTGACATATGGCAAAAGTAACTGTGCATGTAATCGAAAATCTTATCGATACGATGTTTTGTGCTTTCCATTCTATAGTACGCACAATGCATGCCAAATAGAGCTTTGTAATCCATTTTGGATTTTACCCTTATTTAAATTAGCATTCGAAATACTATCGTGGCTTTTTTTGACTTAACTATCACTTTGTTATTAGTTATTTTGACACTTTTTTACACGTCCAAGAATTCCACTTATTTCGAATTAATCTTAAAAAAAATAATCACTGGTTTGACTCAGTATAACCTAGATAGAGGCTCTTGTGCTGTGAAATGCAAACAAATTTAAACAGGTGTTTGGCTCAGTGTATTTGACGTGCTTCATGTCAGCATTAATTGCGCCCATTGCAAATGCAACCGGTTTCTTGTTCATAACATTTTTTTATATTCAGATGTATAACAATGACATAAAACTTTTAAAGTGCGGTTTAGTTTTTGTGAATCACGGGAAAACCTGAAAAATGCAGGGAAATTGAGAGAATTTGGTAGAGACTACAACTTTGGATTTTTTCCCTTAATTAAATTAGCATTTAAAAATTTACCCTGCCTTTTTTTACTTAACTATCACTTTGTGAATGGTTACTTTGAGTCATTTTGCTATGATACTTTTTTAAGCGTCCAAAAATTCCTCTTATATTGAGTTAACTTTTGAGAAAAATAAACTCTTGTTTGGCTTATAATAGAAAACATAATGCTATTGTGCCATAAAACACCAAACCCAAAATGAGGAGTTAAGCGAGATGCATTTGATTTGTGTCACGTGAGCATAAATTGGTCCGCATAGCAAATGCAATCGGTTTCTTCATTTATTCATAACAATTCGTTTTCTACAGATGTGTAAGATTGGCATAAAGCATTTAAAATGTGACTTAGATTTTCTAAACCACACAACATCAGGGAAACCGAGTAAAATTGGTAAAGACTACAATGGTTAAAATATCTAAATTCTGGATCCTCTGGCAAATCTTTTGACCCAAAGAATTTTTGCATGTCCAAAATAAAGAATAGGGTCCATTCAGTTGATGTGGTAGTCGTGTGGTAACTTTAACTGTTCATCCCTCTACCTGTCTACCTACCTACGCCATACCATGATATCATTTATTTCTTCCTCTAGCAGAAAGCGTTTTTTAAACGCTTTTATCTAACTTGACAAGATAAACTAACTAAAAACGGAATCTTGTAATCTATTTTTTACTCACTTCCTGATATGCTGGAGCAGAGGTTACCAACCTATGTTCCAGTTGGGAGTAGGGTAAACCGGGGCTAGTTGGTCATAGGGGCACGTTGGGTCAGTCGGATTATTTTAAATATTTTCCGATAGATAGCGCTGTTACTCCAGCCAAGTATGTGTCATCCACCCTCCCTTCTTTCCCGTCAAGGTCATTGGAATAGCAGCGTCTATTAACGAACTAGCTGGAATTTTCAAATTTTTGCCAAGGTGAGTAACTTTCCTTCCTTATAAATAATCTTATTTTTCTATGTTTTTATATTACAATTTCCATTTTTACAAATAATTTTCTGAAATATAACTGTTCATAGTTACTGTAGGGCATGTTTGTTTAATTAAATACTTTCAAAGTAAATTCGTTCACCTATCGGAAACAAAAATGGCGACATGGGGTAAGTTGGGCCACTTCGCATGGGGCACGTTCGGCCGGCTGCCCAACTTGCCCCGTAGAATGTTGATCCTGTAGAAATGGCGAGCGAACGTGCCACGTAGTATCTCCAAAGCCGAATGGTAACGAATGAAGTCTCGAAATCAATTCATTTATGTAACCGTTCTTTCAATTTCATGTATATTTATTCTTTTTTTAATTTCTTCTATATTCAAAGGAGGAAAGTATTGATGAAGGTTAAAATTTGCAAATTGAAATCATATTAAATATCCCATTGTTATTAAAAGACAATAATTTTGCTAAAATATTTTAAATTGAAATGCATATAGAATTTAAAGTTCAGTGTTAGTAATATTTTTTAAGGATTTTAAAATGTTCTTTTAATTTTGAGATGGGATTACGCCGAATTAATATATGGTATGTACATTATGAATAACTATAATGATTCAATGTTGCTGTAAAATATATCTGAATCAATGTTGCTGTAAATATAGCGATATATAAATATATCTGAATTTATGGGATATGCACTAAATTTAAAATGCAAGATAATTGTTAAGAATATCTAAGCTCATTCCATCTCCATTAAAAAAGTGCAAAACAGAATGCGCTGTTATTATTTTACGATAAATTTAAAAATTTTATCTCGGTTCTTGTTGAATAAAAATGCACCGGATTTGTATCTGTAACCTAACTGTGAAAACTAATATTAATTATATTATTAAAATTATTTATTATTTACTTATATAAATTAATAATATTATTTATATTATTTTTTGAATTAATATTATTTATATTATTTTTTGAATTAATATTATTTATATTATTCTTTAAATTAATATTATAATTTATATTATAATAATAATATTATTATTTATCTGCCTTAAATATAACAATATGGAAGAATTTTTTGCGATAATCACAACATGCTTCGTTGTTTCTCTTGCAGGGTTACCTTCTAAGATGTTTCGCCATTATGTTAGAAAATCGGATAGAGGGAATGCTTCTTCTTAAGCAATGAAAGCTGCTGTTTTAGAAGTGAAGCTGTACTGATGAAAATTGTGAGGATGCAGTCATTTAATTCTGTTTTCCACATAAAACTTATTAATTTTGTATTTTCAATTTCTTGGTTTTTTGCTTCACTTAATTTTACAATTTTATAGCTCCATCAAGGAATGGTGCATGAAAGAGTTTTTCCTTTAGGATTTCTTGTGTTATCATTCGCAGGAAATGAAAAGTAAAATATGATAAGATTTTTTTTATGTTTCTTCAATTTTACCTTACCAGAATATTAAATAAGTGATGGGCCCAACTTTCCCCGTAGTCGGGGCAGGTTGGGCCACGCGACTTGGTATCAGTTTAAGCTTATAAATTAATATTAATAGTTAATATTTTCAAATGTTATTATGGTGAATTCTTCCTGAAGGCACACTGATAGTGTTTGCATTAAAAAAATTTAAAATGTTGAATTGTAATTTTTTTAAAATTCTTAGAAGAAAAAACGGCCCAACTAGCCCCGGTCTACCCTACGCGAACTCAAAGTTGGTAATGGCGGACACGAGAAAACATAAGGGATTAAAAATGCAACAGAATATTGTTTCCCCAAGTTCGTATAAAAAATGAAAGATGTGCCAGTCCTAAACCTACCTCAAAATAAGTAAAAAATAAGGCAAAAGGAAGTGTAACTTTCAGCTATCCTTATAAGTTAATGCGAAAATATTACAATACTGATTTCATCTGTTTTGACGCTGAACTAATGCTATTGTAAAAGCAGAATAAAATGTCAAATCAAAAATAAGTCTTGAAAATGTTATAAATTCCGGTCATTTGACTCTTAAGCTCACCTAGGCCCTTAACATTATTGATAAAAAAAACTTACTTGCGTGGAGGGGGGGTTATGAAAGTGGGGGTGAGTGAAAATAAAAAGACTAATCAAGGTGTACGCGAAGGAAAAAAGGCTGGGAACCCCTGTGCTAACTATGAGATCTATGACAACACATTATAGGGTGTCCGAATCAAATGTCCCTAATTTGAACAGTCGTTAAAAATCTATTAACGATACGCTGGCGATATTAGGCAAAATTGGCTATTGAACTCTTAGATTTTGGCAACAGTTTTTATTTTTAGCGTATATATGAAAACTGAGGCTGTATGCGTACAAAATGCAGATTGTGCAGAAATTGCCCCAGAGTGTTGCATTTGCTGCGGAGATGTTATCTCGCATCGAAAATGAACACGATTTTCTAAACGACATCATTTTTTCAGATGAAGCAACATTTCTTGTGAGCAACAAAGTGAATATAAGCACAACTGCAGAAGTTGGGGCTCAAGAAATCCCCATGCAGTACAGGAAGTGTAAATAAACAGTCCAAAAATCAATGTGTTCTACTCTTTTACATGATACAGTCATAGGACCGTTTTTCTTTGCTGAGACCTCTGTGACGGCCAACATTTACCTGGACATGGTGCAAAGTTACGCAATACCCCCCAGTGCAGCATTTACAACCCACTGATTTCTTCCAACAAGATGCTGGGGCACGAATATTCGAGCATTTTACTGGAACAGGACCACCGGCTGGATATCCTCAGGCTTGCTAAGGGAGCCCACGTGGAAGTGCACTGATTTTTAATAAAAACTTTGTAAGTACTGTTTTCAAATTTTACATTTTTCTTATGCTTTTGAACTTTCTATTAAATATTGCGACCCCTCCAAATTTCGGACATTTGATTCGGACACTCTGTATTTTAATATTTTCAGAACTTAATTATCACTTAATATGTGCGTTTAATTAAATCTTAATTGCACGTGGTGCCCCTTGGTAGTGTGTTTTCGATGATGATTCACTGTTTTTATATTTTCAAAACTAACTATTATTTGATGGATCACCAATAAATTAAATTTTGATTTCTTACCAATGACGGTATCAATTGAGTTTGTGATCTCGAGATTGAGGTAGAAAATAATCAGAATAGAAAAATTTCTGCTGATTAGTGCTCTAATAAAAGAGTGTTTTAAAAATGGTTTTTAGATATATTTTTTTTTATTTTCTCCTCAAAATCAGCGGCGCTCTTGACATTGGAACCCCTACGAATATGCGAGCTTTCAATATTTGAGTTATGTACCATTTTAAATTATTTGAATTGACAAAAAGGTGAAATACCAAAAGTAACTGCAATTCCGGAGTCAAGTTAATTAACATTTTTCTAAAAAATCTAATCTAATTTAAAAAATATTCTCTAGGGTATATTGTTAAATATCGCAATGGAAGTTCTCTCCACATTACTCCAATAATTTCCGGTGTAACAATACAGCTTGAAGTCGGATGTGGAGTGTCTAAAATTCTTCTGATTCTTTAGCATTATTTTCTCAAGGAAAATCAGTGGTAATTTATGTAATAAAGTATTAATACTCTGAAATAATTGAGAACTAATTTATAACTTAACCATCAATTATTCGTCATTAGAATCAAATGATATAACTTGGAAATAAGATTCGGAAATTCGAGGAGTTGGAACCCTAAGTTCGTTAACCCTAACCCAATTACTTCAATGTACCTTTTCTCAAAATCTCTTATAGATTCATGTTTAAAATTTTTTATACAAGTAAATCACATCTTTCACATTATACTGAAATTATTTTTAAAAAAATTAAAAAATTTATTTTAAACAAATTTTTTCGTATCCAAACAAAAAATGTGAAATTGGCCATTTCGATGTACCTTTTGTCAAAATCTGTTATAGATACATATTTGAAACTTTTTATACAAGTAAAGTACACTTTTTTATTATACTAAAATGATATTTAAAAAAAACCAAAATTTTATTTTTTACAATTTTGTTGTGTCAAAATAGGGTAAAATATTGTAACTTAACTTTTGACTGAACATGTCCGAAAAATGTACCGTGTGCTAATGGTTACAGTGGAATATATATGAGGGGATATGAACATCTTCAGCCATTCCAATCATAAAATTTATTAACTGTATCAATGTTCCCGTGTATCAATCTACCCCAACTCTACGCAATCAACTCCTATGCTTTGTCTTCTCATTGATCTCTGATGTTGAGATACTTTTTGTTTCCTTGGTGAAAGAAGAACGCTTTCATCCTTTTTAATACAAAGAAAACAATGGCATGAAGCATCACGTTTTATTTAACAATAATCATCAGACTTTTTCCGAATTGATTTTAATAGTTATTTCTCTCGCTACCCCATCGCACATTTTTTCGTATCATATTTTATGCAAAAACAGATGGATAAAGGTTGTGGGTTGTTCGGAAATTCTCCGCCGATATTTCGGGGTAAATAGAAAAGAATATTTTTTTGCACTAATAATGAAGTTTATTCAATTATCCATGGACCGGGGGGTCTCCGCCGATATTTCGGGTAAATAGAAAAGAGTATTTTTT
>BGPR01001433.1:83747-97532 GCA_013235015.1 Araneus ventricosus
CATTGCCGAATTACCTATGATTTATACGAATTCACCTTCGGCACTGTTTGGTATCAATCAAGATCAGCACGATGCTTCCTCGAAAACTACGAGCCGTTTGAAGAAAGTCTTTATTACCTTTTAGTACGAGACGTTTTCATTAAGTAGTCACTTCGCATGCACAGAAATATTAACTCTCAGAATGAAATTGACAGGTCCGTAGGCGTTATGAATTTTACGGCAGTAGGGTTTCCGCGTTAGTGTTTAGTTTCCCGCCACCAAGTTATTTTTTGCTTCGCGACTAAACGGCATAAATAATATCTTCCTTGTGCGCATTTACCATTTATATCATTTTTTGACCATTCTGTATTGAGTTTCGAAAGAACGAATTTATTACTGTTTCTCTCTTCTTTATTTCTTTGACAACCTCTTTTTAAATGTGCCCCGTCTGGTTATCGTTCAAGTAACGGTTAATTGATGACCTGGTAGTAGGCGGGCGACTACGATTATTGTTGTTGACTGAATGAAACATTGAATGCAGCACGCAGACTGCGCATCAAAATGTAAATGCATCTCCTACTCTTAATATTCATGCCTCTCGAGTATTAATTAAAAGCTCATTCATCTGTTACCAAATAAATAGTATTTTTTTTCTCATTAATGTTTTGCGGATGGTTATTTATTTTAATTTGGATATTATTTCGTGGCTCTTAAAGATTTGCTCTCATTTCGACAGCAATATAAATATGCCTAATAAATATAAATAAAAGCCGATTTGTTTCTATGTGTTCACGATTGTTTTGATTCTCATCAATCAAATAAATGATACTATTAAATAGATTAAATTTCGGTAAACATATTCAAAGAAATGCAACGTTTGTTGTATTTTAACACTTCGAGAAATTTCCTGCAGAAATGCTTAAAATCAAATCGCATCGAGCTTTAAAGCTCGAATTCAACTTACTAGTAGCACAGTTCAGATGAAAATTCATCCTCTTTTCATTACTGAACAGTGTCATTCAAATGACACTTTCAATAAACTGCAGTTACAGAACTTCAGAAATTTTCATTGCATCATTAAGGCATGCAGACTGTCTTCCTTGGTTTTAGTCGGAACATCCTACTACCTGGATTCTCTGACTCAAAATTCCGAATCTCTTTCAAGAGAGAGAAGAATAAAGATAAAATGGCATCAAAAAAAACCTATATTGAGCACCTTTGAAGTACCTTCCTTCCTTCATTAGGTTTTCAAACGCCTACCTTTAAAATGTCAATATTAAAGATGTCACAGGGATTTAAACCGTGCCTTTTCCTTCTGAAGTTCACAAACAAAAAACAATTATGAAATTGTTGTGAGATGTTCATAAAGTAAAACTTTATTTCTTTAGAAGTAAAAGAATGAGAAAAAAATTCAACTTCATTCTTCAAAGATGAGAAACTGATTTTCTATCTAGTCCCTTTCACTTCATGAATGGGCCTAAAGAGTTGGTGAAAGGTTTTATAAATGTAATGGGATTTAGTGAGTGGTGTTGAAGTCATATTTCGTGCCGAAAAGAAATCAATAAAAAAGAAAGACAATTAACGAGAATATTACCTATTTTACTACTCCCTGCAATAAGTTGGGTAGTAACGATAAATGCTTAACTTCTAAGATTGAAGATGAAGATAAAATTTGCTCTCATCAACATACGAAGAATTACTCAAGCTTCAAAGGGTGGTATATTTACACTGGCGACATGGCTCTTTCTTCTCACAGTCTCAATTTGAATTTTAAATGAGAAAGCAATTTTCGATAAACTGTACTTGTAAACAAGCAATAAAGGCGCAGCTATTATAAACAGCGTTCAGGTTGGGGCAGCAGCGAGTAAAGAGCAATTGTTAGCAGCAGTTAATATAATGTGACAAATTTGGTCTTGTGTAGCCGGTGAATGCAGTTCAATGCGGACAAAATAAAAGCTCTTTATTTTCACAAATATTCTGTGAAAGTACTCACACCAGGATTATCATCATTGGGCTCAATATTAAAGGGAGTCATCAGCTTGTTGCCGATCAAAATTAACCGGAGGTTCTCGGCCTGAGAGTCATTCTTTATTATTCTTTCACTGCGGAAGCGACTATTCGTAGGGAAGTGACGTAGTCTCTCGAAAGTTCGCGGAAACCGCAGAAGTAGCGGAAAATTGTGTCCTTCCAGAAAAGTCTTCTTTGTCGCCGTCGTTGTCGCCGGGTCTTATCGTCGCCAGTTTTGTCGCCTGTTCAAGACCAGGGAAACGCCTTATAGTTTTGTAACATTGCTCCTCGTCCCGCAGTTCATTACTTCAGAACTAAGGTCAGGTTTCGGTGATGATTCAAGCTTCGCTGGCTTATCTCCGTACCTGCAGACAACATCGTTCACGCTGACAAGTACGGCCTTCCTTCCTTGTAACTGGGATCAGGTCTTCCTCGTCGTTTCAATATGTTGTTCAGCCAGGTCTCCTCCTGGTTCAGCCGCCTGAATGCAACGAATCATTCGTCTCCTCGGTCACCGACAGCAACAAAAGTTCCTCTCGAATATAGTCGCCAGAGCCCGTCTCGATCAGAAAACGTCTCGTTGAACCTTCCATCACGACTTCGTCTTCAGCTCGCCCGCAGCCGGCATCGACGTCGGCGCGTTGGGGCCGCTCCCCGAGCCTACGCAAAGCCATACCCAGTCACCACTGCGCGTCTTCGTAGAACTTGAATTTCACCAAGAATCACGATAAAGCCTCCAGTCACACTCCCACCGAGACACCATCTTCAAGAGGAGTTCAGTTAACAGTCACAGCCTATCAGAACAGGATCAGAAAGCCAGCTTCAGGAGCAATGATGTCGAATACCTTCATTCAGAATTGTTCATCATCTGATCTTCTCCAGCCGTGTTTCGACACTGTTTTCGTTGCCATGGTTGCCCACAGAAATATCTCGTTCTTAACCCTTTCAGTTATCGAACAGTTCGCAGCGCCTTCAAAACAGAATGGCATCGAATTCTTTTCCATCAGAGTAAGCTCTTTATCGTTGTGTCGCTCGAAAAACAAAGAAGTCTTCTCCTGATCTCAGCCTGTACTAGGTTCACCGTACCCCAGTTTCAAACCAGTCGAGAATACAGTGACCGGTGATAGTCACAGATTCTTACATTGAACATTCAATATTTCCGATTGAAGTTTCGTATCTGTTTCTTTCACTGCATGTTCAAGTGTCACCTTGGAGTCGTGAGCAAATAAAGTCTTCTTCATTCTGCTGTCGTGGGTCTGCTTCAAAGGTTATATTCGTTCGTGTCCACTGTACAAACACGGAATATCAATAAATCGACTTTCAGAGAGTCCATTTTTCTCCAATGTTGCGTAGAAACTGTGTTCTTTCTTCCGGATTTATTCGAGTAGCCACCGGCAAGAATTGATCGTAATTTTCGCGAATGTCATTCAATGCCTTCAGGCTATTCCCAAAGCACTTCAACAAGTTGCTCGATTCTCGCCGCCCAGCAGTAAGACTCTCCTTTTCCTAACGCTAATAGAGATTCAATATCATCTCTTCAAAGAATGTCTGTTTCATTGACCTCGTATAGAGATCTTTGTTAGTTTATCTTCTAAATTTCATATTGGTATACAAAATGATTAAATCCGTAAAAGTTCATCATCCTTGCCGGAGTCAGGTGTTTTCGCCTTTACAAAATGACGAAGTAGTCAGCCGTTTTGGGCCTTCCCGAACATCTTATAGGGCTGTTCATTGCTCAAATTATCATCGGCAGTCAATACTGAAGGTTTTCCTCCTGGTTTCTGTCTGTCTTGTTTTCGTTCAAGTTCTTATAAACAACAGGCGGTCGTCTCCAAAGCCCAGATTCAAAGCCATCGCCAAGTCGTCATCATCAGCCGAATTCCCCGATGAATTGCCGTCGATCCTCGATGATTAAAGTCATTCGGCTTTCACAGTGTCCGTCCATCCATAGTATTTGTCCGCAGTAACAAAAAAGTTATCTCACTTCTCTTATCAAAATGCATGGGCCTGCTCCAGGAGCGCATGTGAACGCAGTCCAACAAGGGTGATCACATCAAAGCCTTATCTACAGTTGTCTCCAGAAAGAAACGCCATCAAATATCGCCGTCGGTATATCATCAATAAATTAATACAGCGTCAAAGTGTTCTTTGCCATCAGCTTGCTTCGTTTATTCACCAAAAACTAACCGATCTCCTCTGGTTTCGAGAGCTCGTTCGCCAACAGAGTGACTCATTTTGTAGAAGACGTAATCTTCGAAAGTTCGCTTATGAAACCAGGTGGAAATTGTTCAGGCCTCCTTTCTTGTCACAAGTCTTTTTTCTAAAGGAATGCCAAATAAATAAGGTCGTCACTATCGCCAGTCAAACAAAAAATTGTCATTAAGACCAGGGAAACATCATTGCGTTATAAACAAAGCAATTGAAAGCTGCAAGCAGCCATTATAAACAGCAACAATAGCAGCAATAGTGCTGTTAATAGTAAGTCGCACTAGCAAAGAAGAACACCTGAGTCAGTCAATATAAAAAATACAATATTATTTATGTCCAAAAATAAACAAATAAAATCAACTTCTTTAGAGACCAAGGTGACAGCGGTCAAACGGTTAAAAAAAGTAGAAATAGCGAATATTTCATCTCCTCATATAAGTAACAAGAGAAGTAATCACATCCAATTATTCGTTATCACCATGCTCATCTGGCCGACAGAGTTATTCACCAATTAGATGGTCCGCGTTGAAATAGCTGCAAAATTATTGTACCTTAATAGTCGTAAAATACAAAGCCTGTGCTGATGTTCAGTATGTTATGAATCAAATTGTGATTTGTGTGTCAACGTTGAGACTTTTTATAGTTACGTGACTCAATCAAATGATTGTTTCTTTTGAAATAACTCACATTGTGAAAATTTTAAATAATAATCGTGAATCTTTATTACATGTTACCAGCTGTTAAACATTTTTGCTACAAGATGTAATTAATAAGTAATAATGAGTTTTACAAAAGCATAAATTTGAAATATATAGCTATGTAATGGGTCGTAGAATTTACGTACATGCTCGGTAGTCAAATAAGTTTTGCTCCTCTTTCCTTATTAGAACTCATCTAAATTTCAATACCAGAACTCTGACTTGCCTGTGTTTCAGTCTGACATTTCAACGTATTAATCACAAGATATAAAATATAGTATTGAAAGTACTAAAAATCAAAAAATAATATTCGATGCAGTAGATTATTTGCGGTGTCGAGCAAAGTAACTGCAAATGTCTCTAGTATTTTACTTTAATGTTGTCACATGTCATGACGTTATGTTAAGATGTAGTGATATCAATACTGAAGGAAACGGAGCATTTGGTATGGTCAGGTAAGCATGTGGTTATTTCCATTCAAAAAAATGATATTGATTTAGTAGTATCTCCTGACGAAACAACGAAAGAATTTCTACCGAATTCTTTCCGATCAAAGAATAACTTTCATTTGCCAAAAAACACTGCCCTATTTTAAGAAAAGTTGTTTAGTTCAGTAACGAGAAACTCTGTATTCCTTGTCAATCTCCATGTCACGAACGAGTTTTTCAAGCTTCTCAACAGAAATTATCGATTAATGAGGGAAATGTTTTCGCAAGATGTCAAATTCATCGCAGTTCATGGTGCCGTCACTCAATTTAACTAGTGGATATTCTCAATAGTTACGTTCATGAATGTTCGTCGCTAAAATAGCAACTGTCACAGCAGTCCACTTTTGTCAAAGAGTAGGAATATTTTGTTGAAAATGCGTTTTCAAACAAAAGCAAAATAACAAAATGCTAACATTTGTTAAGATAACTATTTCATTTAAAGCGAGTGAATAAATTTTTTTGCAATAATATCATGAAGTTATCGCGAAATTATACCTGTTTCTAGCCGATTACATTTTCAATTAGTTCATGAAAAAATGGCACAAATTTTACATTTTCTGTCGTTCATACATTCGATAGAACATTCACATTTGGTTTCATGTAGTTTGTTTCCCATGTGTCTTTTTTATCCGAGTAACTAGAATTGTTATAAATTTCTGATTACGGATTTAATAAAGAGTGTTAAACCCATTCATAATAAAGAATGCAAAGTTATTTTAAATGTTGATTGTTGCCTCTGAATGTCAATTCCTGTGTTGGAAGAGTGTATTAGCTTCAGTTTTCATTAAAACGTTCGTTTCTTTCATTTAAATACAGAGATCATTTGGTGTTTTAGTACATGTTTGGCCTCACCGACCGATTAAATATCCTCTTCGTTTTCAACATATGATAATTTATCATCCTTAAAATTAGTCTTTAACAAATTCTTTTCATTAAGCCCGATCTTTCTAAATTACATATCTAGGTTGGCTTCTCTTCATTGTGTCATAAAATTGTTTCAGTTATTTTGTTCTTTCACGAAAGCTCATTCTCGTTTCAAAATGGCATAATATAAGTTCGTTTAAAATAAGACAAATTTTCTTTTGCTTTCACTGCTTCTGAGTTCATTAAAAGTTCGCAAGAAATACTGTTATTCCGCCACTAATTGTACCGAGTTCATTCATCATCACACTGGGGTGAGGTTTCATTCCTTTAAAGCTTTGTTTGCGTACCTTTTATTGGTCGGCTGTTTTTCGTATTTCAAAGAAATAATTAGACAGTTCATGGTTAAATAGATTATTCTACAGTTTTTTCACCAGACGTTTTCTCTCGTGTTTTGCTTCGTTTCTTATGATTGGCGACAACTCCCAAATGAGCATTCACGCGCAGCAAATATATCGTTCACGAAATAAGTTGCCGTCGCGTTTGAAAGGCCTCTTGGTTCAGCCTGCAGCATGTTCATCATAGGCGGACTCTCGACGGCTACCCAGGGAATTAGCCACCTTGGAAGGTACTAGTCCTCGGCATCTTTCCACTGTTCTGTTACGCCTACGCACAGAACATAAATTTCAGCATGGAAAAAAGAAAAAGCATTAAGTATAAAATATTTTCAATATTGTTTTCGATACACTATATCAGAAATCGATAAAAATAATTAAAACTGACTGTATAGACCGACGAATAAGTTGCTGACACGTAAACACATGTGCTTGGGATCACATTGTCATAGCCACATGGCCCCAATTGGTATCATTAGTCTTTTGGTATAACATACAGCTTGGTAGTCGTATACTGGATACCTATCATATTAGAAGTCAATATAATAAGGCCTAAAAATTACTCAATTCGAATTATTAAGTGATGAATTATTGAAACCAAAGAAAAGCATTATTTTTTTTCCTCTCACAATATAATTTACTGCAGTGTCAAAGACTAAATGGGTATCAGAATTATTTTCTCCTTCGCGACAGCTTGTATCGTGTCATTTGACAAAGCCTGGAAAATTTATAGACGACGATCTTTCAGTAGCATGGGAAGTATCAACGGACAGCGAAGATTTATGGGGAGGCAGCATTTCATCATCCTCAACCATTGCCCTTATTTCGAGTATGGAAAGAAAGGCATCATAAATGAGGAGGAAAACATGGACATACCGATGACAAGTTCAATAAAGCAGAAAAGCGAACAATAACTAAATTACCTAGATTACCTCTGCGGAGGAATCCGAGACTAATATGTTCAATTAATTCGATCGCTCACAAAATCATCTTCATATCGAATTTGTCGGACCAGAGGTTCGCGGCAAAGACGTTCCCTCACATATAATGGGCTCATTTAAACATGCAGTCGGTACCTCAATAGAAAAATTTTATTCGCATGACGGTACGAAATCAGCAGTTACAATCGAATGTCGGAAAGTATCGTTAAATATGAATTTATGGTCTGCGCGTAAGGACTTTTTCTGCATTCAGAGGCCTCCCGTAGATGTCGTATTGCCGTAGCCGTAGCACTCCCGGAAATTACTTTAAATGAAGTAATACTGAAAAATACAAAGTAACAAAAATCGAAAAGAATAAATGAAACCAAACGAAGAGGATGCGCACGTTCGAATGCAAGAACGTCTCACCCTCGAGCAAATCAATGTAAAAGCGTCCTCTTCCCTTTGTTCAGACGGGTACGACTGTCAACACAGTTTCGGTTGGGCACGGAAATAACTGAACGAAAAATATTACTCATGTTTCTTTCCCTTCTCATCATTGCAATTACTGGTTGCCGCCTTCGCTGGTACCAGAAAGACGATCTAGTCAATGCTGGCTCCCAGATCCTCAGTTCTCAGAATGGTTTCAGTAGTTTTACGATGTTTCTGCTTCAAAAAAGTAACAGAGCGAGTCGATAAGCCCTGAAAGAGGTTGTCGGCGAATGGGCAAGCGATGAAAAGTATATTTGAGCCCCGATTGCCACTATCTTTCGTCAGAGGAACCGACGTTATCGGCCCATTCACCTCAATGCCGTTAGTAAACGATGAGAGAATGTCATGTTGGTACTCTGTTTGAAAAGCAAGTTAGGCCCTCATTCGCATTGGAAAATTAAACATGCCCACTTAGAGATAAACTAGCTTTAAAATTGGTGGAATTTCCGCTATTTTGCAGCTCACGAGCGTATCGTTTCATGGCGTAAAATGACAGAGGGCGCCATTAAAGAAATAACAAACAATACTATAGTTCTTCGTGGCATTTGAGATTTGATCATTGACGATGCTCTTAAATTTTAGTTCGTCAGTTAACGCGCCGAAACGACGCCATTACCTCTGGGTCTACGAAATAAGCTTAAAGCGTCACTGAATAATATCCTTTTATTAAATATTTTCAATACAAAGATGTGCAAGGGCAAGGGACACAGATATGTTAGAAGACAAAATATAACATTCAACGCATTTAATGTAATGCAGAATATAAAATTTAAGAACATCATTTTCATATCACATCTCAAAATATACTGAAAAAATTTGAAATATTTGCTTTTATTTCTTTGTATAAGCGCCCCTCTGTCGAGCTGCATAGCATGGTATGGCGCTGTGAGCCTAGGAAACGAGGGCAAGAAAAAAATGTTTACTCAAGAGAATACACATTTTAAAAGCTAGTTTTATCTCTAAGTAGGCATCAATTTTAATTCCAAATGCAGATGTGAAAATTCTCTTGTTTTAAAACAAAGTAAACTACCAGCATATGACATTCTCATGGGATTTTACTAACAAGAGTCAGTAATATTGATGTATCAGTTCTCTGACGAAAAAAATAATAATAACAATCGAGGTCTAAATATACTTTCCAATCTTGCCCAGTCTCACCTTGATAACACTCTTTCAAAAATGATATATCAAATAACTCTATATTTACTTTTAAGCTGAAACATATT
Source organism: Araneus ventricosus (assembly GCA_013235015.1). Lineage (NCBI taxonomy): Eukaryota > Metazoa > Arthropoda > Arachnida > Araneae > Araneidae > Araneus > Araneus ventricosus. The sequence goes on from BGPR01001433.1 coordinate 93,022, forward strand.
AAATGACAAAATTTCTTACTGAAAATATCTCTAAAAATTTGAAAGTCTTAGAATAGTGGATTGATTTGCTTGACACTGTCGTCGCACCACGAACTGAAAGCGAAACTCATAAACAGCCATGTAGACTAACATGTGTGAGAGAGGGGAAAAGAAAAAATAAAAAAGAGCTATTTTTTCGTTCAGTTAGGCTCCGTGCTAGCCATTGTGACTTTCAGTCGATACCCCTGTCTTAAAGAATGAAGGTGGTTACATTCCGGAGTTTTCTGCACGTGAACGGATTGGGGTGGGGTGGCAGATTATTTTGCAATTGGACGGCGTCGTCTCTTCGTTTGGATTACTTTATTCCCTTTTCTTGATTTTGTTACTTTTTTTTTTGTATTTCGTAAGTACTTGTTTAAAAAAATAATTAGAAGTGCTGCAGCTTGTGTTGCTTATCGAGCAGCCACTATCTAGGTTATACTACATGGAAATCTGGGTCTCTGCTTACAATTTTCCAAAGTTTAAAGTAAAATTTAAGCATAATTCCTTTTGGGACCATAAATTTTCATTTATTTTAAATGATGAATCCTATATAATTTGAGCTTTTCCATTAAATAAATTGATCTCATTTTGTAATTCTATTTTAAATCACATGCGAATAAAAAAATCTCTTTCTAGTTACCTACAGAATCTCACGTTGTAATGCTTTAAATAATTATAATTATATGTGGGGAACATTCTTTTGCACGCAGAGACCTGCTGGTCCGATAAGAATTCGATATGAAAATTGATTTTGTCCCTGAGAGCGATCGAAAGTGGGTCAACGACATAACTGAGTCTCAAGGTTCCTCCACGCAGAAGATTAATCTAAATTAATTTAGCTGTGTTCGCTTCTTCTAGCAACTATTGAACTTGTCGTCAGACATGTCCTACCTTTCTCTCAAAACTCGTTAAATTAATAAACGTTTTCTTCCATACCAATTCATAAGGAGTGGACATTTGAAATGCTGCCTCCTCTCATCGTTTCGTCTCCAATTAAATACTTCCCATTGAAAAGATCGTCGTCTGTCGATCGGCTGTACATTTTGATGCCTCTAAACATCGCAAAAAGAGAGAAAATGATAGAAAATTTGATGCGTTGGATCCCTCTTTGACCTTTCTGAAGGATTAAATTATGGTAACTTGAGGAAAAAAATGTCTTTCTTCTGGTTCTAATGGTCATCACTTAATAAGATTCTCAGATTATGATGAATTTTAAAATTGCTTAGAATGTGATACTAACTTTAATATGATGCGATATCAAAGATATAATGATACCAAATATATGATATACCAAAGATATGTGATCAAGGTAGGATATGTAATAGGATAATGTGATCCAAAGCATGTGTTTATTTGTCAATGGCAACTTGATATTTGTGTTTTGTCTATTATACAGTTGGTTTAGTTATTTTATCGATAAAAAATGGAATTTTTCTCTATAGTGTATCAGAAACACATTGAAATATTTTATACTTAATGCTTCTCTTTCCATCGCTGAAATTTCAATGTTCAATGTTATTTTGCGTAGGCGTACAGGACAGTGTGGAAAGGTCTCTGAGGTCTGGGATTGAGGGTTCCAGTTTGAAAACCTGATTCCACCAAAGAACCACCAGGGTCTGGGGCAAGTTAAATATGACGTCGAGAGTCAAATCGTCCACCCTCTGGTGTTGTAATGGAAGTTTGGGGGAGGTAGGATTCAGACTTCGTCACGTCATCTTCATGGTTCAAAGTTAAGAGTCCTGTTCCAAAATTGTTCCATCATTACCTCAAGGAGTTAATGATAACTAACTGTGATGTAGCAATATATTTTGCGTTCACGTGTAATTCCTCCTCCTTTATTTGGGAGTTTGACTAACATAGAGAAGCAAAAAAATAAAACACACGAGAAAACCTCTGGTGAAAAAATATGAATAAATTTTACCTCAAGAATTTTAATCCACTATTTTGCTGAAATGCAAAGAAAAAAACAAACCGATAATAAAAAATTACAAAAACCAAAGCTTTAAAGGAATAAAATGCTAATTTGAACATGTTCACAAATAATTAACTCGAATTTCAATTATTTAAATTGGCGGAACCAAGCAAATTACGATTAATTTCTTGCAGACTAAGTAATTTAAACTCAAGCTTGATAAGCTTAAAAAAGAAGTTGTCTTATTTTAAGCGAGCTATATTATGCCATTTTAAGCGCAGAATGAAAGGCTTTCATTGAAAAAGAAACAAATGGCTGAAAATAGTTTGCTATTTTTTAACGAAGAAGCCAAGTAATACATATGCTAATTTTACCAAAAATCGAACTAATGGAAAGAATTTGTTAAAGATAATTTTAGGATTGTCAGTTATCATATGTTAGAGAAAGAACGAGGGCTAATTTAGTCAGTTGTTGAAGACTGAAACGTGTCTATAAAATTTCTAAAGGATTTAAAATTATCTCTATATTTTAAAAGAAAAGAAACGGAACGTTTTTAATTAAAAACTAAAGCTAATACACTTCTTCCAGCAGGTGGATGTTTCTCAGAAACATGCAATCATCATTTAAAAAATAACTGCATTCTTTATTATGGAGATGGGTTTACTAACTCTTTATTAAATCCATAATAAATTTATAATAATTCTAGTTGCCAATTAAAAGATTTTATAAGAATAAACTTCATAAATTGAGTATTGCATCGTAGCAAATTTAGAGATGATTATATCTAATAACAATTGTAAAAAAATGTATGGGCTTTAGAAAAAGTAAAATTTGTGCCGATGCCATGCAAAAAGATGTATATAGACTAATTAATAAAGAAGTAACTAGAAACACTAGTCACTAATTTCTTGATAAACTTCATAATTAATATTTAAAAAAATTAATTCACTTTCACTCATAAATGAATAGTTATCTGTGATATTTAACGTTTTTTGTTATTTGCTTGTTTGAAAGCGCGTTTTCGTAACAAAATATTCCTGCGCTTTCTCGAACATTTTTGATAAAAATTGGACACCTGCTGAAGATACTGACAGTTGCTGTGGGGAACACAACAATGAGCAGACGATTTCATGACGGTGTTTATTGAAAAAAGGAATATCTTCCACTAAAGGTTAGGGTGGGTGACGGCTTTCATGAAGACTGCGTGGATTTGACGTCTTGCAGAAAACGATTTTTATTTTCTTTCCTCATTAATCGATAAATTTCTGTTGAAAGCAGAAAAATAAAAAAGAACTCGTTCGGTAGAAGCATGATTTATAAAAGAATACAGAGTTTCTCGTTACTGAACTAAATATGTTTTCTTAAAAATAAATTTGAAATATTGTTTTTGTAAATAAAAGTTATTCTTTGATCGGAAAAATTCAGAGTGGGAGATTCTTTCGTTGTTTCGTTTTGCATTTATCGGGAGAATACTAAAATATAATTCGTATTTCATCAATATCCTTTTTTGAATGGAGGTAATACATGCTACCTGATAAGCTGCAAATGCTCCGCTTCCGTTCAATATTGATATCCACTACGCATCTTGGACATAACGTCGCAATGTAACATACGACAACGTCCAAAAAATTAAATACTAGGACATTTGCAGTTACTTTTATCATATGACTGCACAATAATTAACTCTACTGCATCGAATATTAATTTCTTTGAGTTTTCGAAATTGCTCAATACTGCCATCCTCAGTCTTATGCAGTTAATGCGTTGAAATGTCAAAAAGTTTAATTACAGATAAGTTAGAGTCCTACACAAGTATTAATTATTAAAAATTTAGATTCACAGGTTCTAATAGGAAAGACGGCAAAACGTTTATTTATTTTTTTCAAGCATGTACGTAAATTCTACATTAAATTTTATAATATAAGTCTTCATTTAGTATTTTTATAAACTCATTATTGCTATTAATTACATCTTGTAATAAAAATGTTTGACTATGGGTAGTAATATTAATGAAGTTCTGATTAACTATTTAAAATTTATCGCAGTATTAACGGAATTAATTTCAAAAACAATCATTTGATTGAAGTCACGTAGCTATAAAATTCTCAACATTCTATTTTCATCCTAAGAACTTGAATGCATAACGCTACTGCTGGATATTCTTTAAGTGCTTTGTAACAAACTTTACAGCTATTAAATTTTAATAATTTTACCTTGCTTGTTTCAACGCACAGATTGTAATTAAATAACATAACTTTCTATTCAACCAGCTGGAATGAAGCATAGTATTTGATGTCTTTAGATAATTAGATGTAATTGTTTTTCCTCTGTTACTTATATAAAAAGAAATGAAAACCATATTCATATTTCTGCCTTTTCAGCCATTTGATAGCACTGTTATACTTAGATTCTGCTCTAAAAGAAGTTGGTTTATTTATTTATTTATTTTTAGACAATTATAAATATTACTATTATTTTTTATATATTATTTAGAAAAAACTTCAAAATCTGTTTTTTTTTACTAAATTTTTCAACAATTTGCTGTTTATAATAGCTGCTGCTAACAATTTGCTGTTTA